>QNTS01003220.1:122468-134783 GCA_003317085.1 Hucho hucho | reverse complement strand
TCTGTGTGTGTGTGTGTGTGTGTGTGTGTGTGTGTGTGTGTGTGTGTGTGTGTGTGTGTGTGTGTGTGTGTGTGTGTGTGTGTGTGTGTGTGTGTGTGTGTGTGTGTGTGTGTGTTGGAGCGCATGTCAAGTGTAGATGGGACATGATGGGGAATGAGAACAGCTCATGGCAGACGGCTAGATGAGGTACAGTACATTGTAGATGAAGTGTATTCTCCTGTGTGCACTTCACGATTAAGAGAAAAACACATACTCAGTCACGCACACGCAAACACACACACACACACACACACACACAGCTCTTCTGCCAGGGGCTATATGCTGTAAGTGCAGTGGCCATGTGGAAAGTAACCTGCGCACAGGGCAATATATCTTGATAAAAGTACCAGCTGATATGTGGATATAAATCGAAATAATGGCCTCGATGGGCATTTTGTTTAATTAACATTTAGCATTACATGGGTTAGGTTTTTTTGTTGAAAGATTTATGGATAGGTTTTCCTGTTCAAAGGGGTTGTTGTTGGAAATTCGCATATAGTCTTTCAATTTGGCACGTCAAGCGCTTAGACCAAAGTCTTCAGAAGGAAAAAGTGAAACAATGGCCAGACAAACTATTTAATGTCCCTTTTTAGCAACTACTTTGCCTTGTGGACTCCTTTTTGATAATCTCGTATCACATGTAAAAACGTCATTAGTTTACCTGCAGGGATTCCCTATTTTTAACAATAGCTTATGCCATCTTGTTTCATCCTACTAATCCTTGGTCTTACAGTAGCTAAAAAAAACTCTTAATACATATTTTGTACAATGTGTTGCATTGTTTTACACTATAGGCTACCTGCATATGTAACTCTACCATGCAATATGATACACATTGTAAAGTGGGACCCATATTTCTTCTCTTACACAAGGTTTATAGTCTAATCGCCTTCGATTCTTGTCTTAAAAATGGATATCACACAAGTCCTTCAAAGAATAATTGTTTATTGTTCAATGGTACAAAGGGTCAACGACTTTTATGCTCCCTTGTAATCACTTCACTCTGAAAAAAATATATAAAATAATTTTATGTTTAATGTGCACTCTGCAATGTCGCATACTGTAGCATATTGATCAGACATGGGGGTCAAAACAATTTCCGAAGATGAATGGATATCAAATAGGACAAAATTTGCATTGGTCTTATTCCCTACATGCATTGTCCAATGCGCCGCCTCAATACTGGGTTCACAGTAGAATTAACTGGACCCCAAGAAATGGATTGAGCAACATTTTTAATAATATATTTACCTTTTTTATGAGCTTTTCCAGCAATTGTGTCATGACAATAAAATCTAAATTTCCTGACAATGTAAACATCTACTGAACCTCAACCAATACACTATGAATATAAAACGTCCATGTATTTTTACAAAAATGAATCTTATGTTTCTATACCGTTGCAGTTGAATAACCACACTAAGATACTAAATACGAGCAGCCAAATAATATAGAGTACATGACCTTAATGAAATAATACTAAGAAAAGAGGCTCTCACAGTTCACTCATATGGTTTTGTGGAAAGGGAACCTAGCATTAGCTCTTTGTCAGCTGGGTCAAAGGGATGATGGGGTTTTATTGCTGGAAGACATTTGAATGAACCCTCGTTACAATATCATCTCTATCTCTCTCTTTCTCTTCCCCTCTCACTGACTCATAGGCTACAAATCCTTGACGTGTGTACGCCTGAACACCCTTCAATATGAATATGGAGAGGCATAGACACCACTCACTCACTCACACCCCTGCATAACAGCTGTCAGTCATCCATCCCCTCTCACCACCCACACGCTTGATCAAGAAAAATAGCAGCCTATCCGAGCCCATACTCCATTTGTATCCCTGCCGAGGAAAGGAACAGTGTTAATTTAATGAGCAGCGGGGGTGTAAACAACAAGATAGATATTCAAGATGAAAACAATTTGCACATGTCAATGGCAGTAATGTGGCAATAACAAGAACTAAATAAACGTAGATAAAGAGACTGGAGATGAAAAATAATCCAGGGACTTACTGGGGCTTAGTTTCCATGACTTTTTTTGTTCCTGAAGCATTTTGCCAATTAAGAAGCACGATGCCAATTAAGACCGCCATGCATTGTGATTCAGCACAGTGATTACAGCGACATCGATCATATTAAGGAGACCGGCTAAAACAAGCTTGCGGGGGCCTGGTGACAGCGAGACAGCCGTACATGCCTCTACAAGGGCCCGTACAAGGTGCCTAACTGACTAACCCCCTCTCAATTTTTTAAAAGGTGCCACAATATTTATCTAACCCTACCACCCCTCCCCTTAGTCATTAATATGAACTCTTTTTACTTAAATTGATTTTGATTTGAAGAAAGAGTATCGAATTCCATGGCCTCTAAAGGCACATTGAAAGTGTTCCATACAATAATCTGCTGTAGCTACAGTGCATTCAGAAAGTATTCAGACCCCTTGACCTTTTCCACATTTTGTTACGTTACAGCCTTACTCTGAAATTAATTTAAAAAAAAATGTTTTCCTCATGAATCTACACATAATACCCCATAATGACAAAGCAAAAACAAGTTTTTCGAAAATGTTTATTAATGATTAAAATGTATTAATACAAAAAAACAGAAATACCTTATTTACATAAGTATTCAGACCCTTTGCCTTGTGACTCGAAATCGAGCTCAGGTGCATCCTGTTCCATTGAACATCCTTAAACAAATCAAAATATATTTTATATTTGAGATTCTTAAAAGTAGCCACCCTTTGCCTTGATGACAGCTTTGCACACTCTTGGCATTCTCTTAACCAGCTTCATGAGGTAGTCACCTGGAATGGATTTCAATTAACAGGTAAGCCTTGTAAAAAGTAGATTTGTGGAATTTCTTTCCTTAATGCGTTTGAGCCAATCAGTTGTTTTGTGACAAGGTATGGATGGTATACAGAAGAACCCTATTTGGTAAAAGAGTCCATATTATGGCAAGAACAGCTCAAATAAGAGAAACGACATTCCATCATTACTTTAAGACATGAAGGTCAGTCATCTTTCTTCAAGTGCAGTCGCAAAAACCATCAAGAGCTATGATGAAACTGGCTCTCACGAGAACCGCCACAGGAATAAAAGACCCAGAGTTTCCTCTGCTGCAGAGGATAAGTTAATTAGAGTTAACTGCACCTCAGATTGCAGACCAAATACAGTGGGGCAAAAAAGTATTTAGTCAGCCACCAATTGTGCAAGTTCTCCAACTTAAAAAGATGAGAGAGGCCTGTAATTTTCATCATAGGTACACTTCAACTATGACAGACGAAATGAGAAAAAGAAATCCAGAAAATCACATTGTAGGATTTTTAATTTATTTATTTGCAAATTATGGTGGAAAATAAGTATTTGGTCAATAACAAAAGTTTATCTCAATACTTTGTTATATACCCTTTGTTGGCAATGACAGAGGTCAAACGTTTTCTGNGTGTTCTTTGGATGCAACTCAGCATTCTTTGTCCTCCAAACACGACGAGTTGAGTTTTTACCAAAAAGTTCTATTTTGGTTTCATCTGACCATATGACATTCTCCCAATCCTCATCTGGATCATCCAAATGCTCTCTAGCAAACTTCAGACGGGCCTGAACATGTACTGGCTTAAGCAGGGGGACACGTCTGGCACTGCAGGATTTGAGTCCCTGGCGGCGTAGTGTGTTACTGATGGTAGGCTTTGTTACTTTGGTCCCAGCTCTCTGCAGGTCATTCACTAGGTCCCCCCGTGTGGTTCTGGGATTTTTGCTCACCGTTCTTGTGATCATTTTGACCCCACGGGGTGAGATCTTGCGTGGAGCCCCAGATCGAAGAAGATTATCAGTGGTCTTGTATGTCTTCCATTTCCTACTAATTGCTCCCACAGTTGATTTCTTCAAACCAAGCTGCTTACCTATTGCAGATTCAGTCTTCCCAACCTGGTGCAGGTCTACAATTTTGTTTCTGGTGTCCTTTGACAGCTCTTTGGTCTTGGCCATAGTGGAGTTTGGAGTGTGACTGTTTGAGGTTGTGGACAGGTGTCTTTTATACTGATAACAAGTTCAAACAGGTGCCATTAATACAGGTAACGAGTGGAGGACAGAGGAGCCTCTTAAAGAAGAAGTTACAGGTCTGTGAGAGCCAGAAATCTTGCTTGTTTGTATGTGACCAAATACTTATTTTCCACCATAATTTGCAAATAAATTCATTAAAAATCCTACAATGTGATTTTCAGGATTTTATTTCCTCATTTTGTCTGTCATAGTTGAAGTGTACCTATGATGAAAATTACAGGCCTCTCTCATCTTTTTAAGTGAGAGAACTAAATACTTTTTTGCCCCACTGTAAATGCTCCATAGAGTTCAAGTAACAGACATCTCAACATGAACTGTTCAGAGGAGACTGCTTGAATCAGGCATTCATGGTCGAATTGCTGCAAAGAAACCACTACTAAAGGACACCAATAAGAAGACGAGACTTGCTTGGGCCAAGAAACACGAACAATGGACATTTGACCTGTGGAAATCTGTTCTTTGGTCTGATGAGTCCAAATTTGAGATTTTTGGTTCCAACAGTTGTGTCGTTGTGAGACATAGAGGTGGTGAACGGATGATCTCCGCATGTGTAGTTCCCACCGTGAAGCATGGAGAAGGAGGTGTGATGGTGTGGGGGTGCTTTCCTGGTGACACTGTCAGTGATTTATTTAGAATTCAGGGCACACTTAACCAGCATGTCTACCACAGCATTCTGCAGTGATATGCCATTCCATCTGATTTGCGATGATTGGGACAATACTTTGTTTTTCAGCAGGACAATGACCCAACACACCTCCAGGCTGTGTAAGGGCTATTTGACCAAGAAGGAGAGTACTAAAACATTTCTGCAACACAGAAGGTCCCCAAGAACACAGTGCCCTCCATCATTCTTAAATGGAAGAAGTTTGGAACCATCAAGACTCTTCCTAGAGCTGGCCGCCACGGAGGTGACCAAGAACCCGATAGTCACTCTGACAGAGCTCTAGAGTTCCTCTGTGGAGATGGGAGAACCTTCCAGAAGGACAACCATCTCTGCAGCACTACACCAATCAGGCCTTTATGGTAGAGTGGCCAGACGGAAGTCACTCCTCACTAAAAGGCACACGACAGCCCGCTTGGAGTTTGCCAAAAGGAACCTAAAGGACTCTCAGACCATGAGAAACAAGATTCTCTGGTCTGATGAAACCAAGATTGAACTCTTTGGCCTGAATGCCAAGTGCCACCTTCCAACAGGACAACGACCCTAACCACACAGCCAAGACAACGCAGGCTGTGCTGGGCTCGCGATGCGCACATGGGTTCTGTTGCGTGGAGGAGGAACAGGCCGTGCTGGGCTCGCGATGTGCACTGAGAATCTGGTGCGGGGAGCAGGAACAGGCTGTGCTGGGCTCGCGATGCGCACTGGAATTCTGGTGCGGGGAGCAGGAACAGGCCGTGCTGGGCTCGCGATGTGCACTGGGAATCTGGTGCGGGGAGCAGGAACAAGCCGTGCTAGGCTCGCGATGCGCACTGGAGACCTAGAGCGCAGAGCCGCCACCTTTCTTCCAGGCTGTACACTCACCCTAGCCTGACATATGCGGGGAGCTGGAATGTCGCGCACCGGGCTGTGGGCGCGAACCTGGAGACACCGCACACAGAGCCGGCGCAGGATATCTTGGTCCAAGAACGCGCACTGGAGACCTAGAGCGTAGAGCCGGCACCATTCTTCCAGGCTGTACACTCACCCTAGCCTGACATATGCGGGGAGCTGGAATGTCGCGCACCGGGCTGTGGGCGCGCACCGGAGACACCGCACGCAGAGCCGGTGCAGGATATCCTGGTCCGAAGAGGCGCACCGGAGACCAGGAGCGCTGAGCCAACACCCTCCTTCCTGGCTGCGAACTCCCCCTAGCTCGACAGATGCGAGGGGCTGACAAGTCGCGCACCGGGCTGTGAACTCGCACTGGAGACACCATGCGCTTCACTGCATAGCACGGTGTCTTACCAGTGCGACGCTCCCTCCAGTAGGCACGGGGAGTTGGCTCTGGTCTCCAACATGGCTCACACAACCTCTCCGTGTCCCCCCCCAAAAAAGTTTATTGGGGCTGCCTCTCGGGCTTCCGCGCCAACCGTGTCCCCACGTATTTCTGCCGATCGGGAAAAACACAAACATATATATGGTTCCCAATTAGAGGTAACGACAATCAGCTGCCTCTAACTGGGAACCATTAACCCAACATAGAAATATATAAACTAGAACAAAAACCCTCCTAAACAAAAGACAAACTAAACACGCCAGCCTGCTAACCCAGGCCTGGACGTGACAATAGCATTATCAAAATAATCCATCTACCTTGGGGATCTGTTTGAAAATGTTGCACATTCGGATCAAAATGATTGTTAATTACCCCTTTTGAGTCTCTTTGCCCATGGAAGAAGTATACCCTCCCCAAGTCCTATTTCCACACGACTTCATAAAAAACTGTTGAATGAGTTTCCTGTAAACATTAGATATTATATTCTTTCTCTTTTAGCCAGGTAAACACTAATCGTATTTTCTTATTTTCCACGATGTTGACTTCTTCAGCTGTCGAGATGAACTCAGCGAGTACCAGTCCCTCATCTGCTTTGACAGGGATTTTCTCCATGCCTCTACAAGGGCCCTTGCATATCTATGCAGCGCGTGCCTACCTGTGCTCTCATGCTTCAGTAACACAGTTAATGGGAGCTTTAGCCTTGCCGACGAGAACTGAAGTAAGAGGAGAGCCTGGTCATACTAATTCGAACAGGGCCTAAGTCACTCGTTGAAACCAACTACTGCGCAATTTTACCTTCATATAGATTTCTGTCCTTGGTAAACATAAAGGGACACTGTAATCAAATGTTAGTTTTTTTACATGTTACGTTGGCTTTATTGTAAGTTACATTAATTTAATTTAATGATGAATGTTACTTGTGATGGCAAATAAACTTTAATTGCATTCTTCTGCTGATAAGTATTCTAGCATTATCCAGTCAGTGCATTACATCCACTTAGACATTGGCCTATGCTGGTGTAGCGTTGTGGACTATATGTGGAAACTTTTGCTCTTTCACAGTCTTAGTGAAAAGGAAGGAAAGAGAGGGGATGTGGCTGCAGGCTTTGGAGAGAGACCCGGTTCTACTAATCTCTGGTGGTCAAGACTTGTTCAGCCTAGGAATCTCACCTCAAATGAGCTCCCTAGGGAGGAGTCATCAGATCAGCACATCCACACCGGCGCACACACACGCCTCACACCCTTCGCATAAACTATTTAGAACATGGATGGGCAACTTGATGGGAGTCGGGGACCACCAGTAATCTGAACTCATCATGAGGGGCTGCAGTTGCTCACGGGTTTGCCAGCAAAACATTTTAGTAGCCCCCCTCTTGACAGCGGAGAGATATCTATTTTTGGGAGTTCATTTCATGCAATTCTACACTTTTTGTCATGGAGCGGAGAGGAAAATTTGCTTTTTTACAGCAAATGTTCTGCAATTCTACACATTTTGTCATGGAGTGGAGAGGAAAATTAGCTTTTTTACAGCAAATGTTCTGCAATTCTACACATTTTGTCATGGAGCGGAGAGGAAAATTAGCTTTTTTACAGCAAATGTTCTGCAATTCTACACATTTTGCCATAGGGTGGAGAGAAATGTTTGAAGTTTTTAATATGATATCTGAGTGAGACTGACTAACAAAATCAATGGGGCATCCGGCCGGTAATTCCACCATGATAACAAGTTTAGATAGCTGGCCGATAAACTAACTTAACAATCTAAAAAAATGTAGCTGACGTGATAATGACTATCGGTGACTGACATAACAAGAGAAAAACTGCTGATGCATAATCAAATTTCAAAATAGCACCTTGTGTATTCTACTATTCTAACTCGCAACAGTAAGTTGAGACTCCCATTGAAATCCTAAATATACAGTTCATTCAGAAAGTATTTTAGACCCTGTGACTTTTTCCACATTTCCTTACCTTACAGCCTTATTCTAAAATGGATTAAAAAAAAATAAAACTCAGCAATCTACAGACAATACCCCATAACGACAAAGCGAAAACAGTTTATTTTTTTATTTAGCAATGTATAAAAAATAATAAACAGATATACCTTATTTACATAAGTATTCAGACCTTTTACTATGAGACTCGAAATTGAACTCAGGTGCATCCTGTTACCATTGATCATCCTTGAGATGTTTCTACAACTTGATTGGAGTCCACCTGTGGTAAATTCAATTGATTGGACACGATATGGAAAGACAAACAACTGTCCACGTAAGTTAGTGGTTAGAGCTTTGGGCCAGTTACTGAAAGGTTGCTGGAACTAATCCCCGAGCTGACAAGGTAAAAACCTGTCATTTTGCCCCTGAGCAAGGCAGTTAACCCACTGTTCCCTAGGCCCCGAAAATGTGGATGTCGATTATGGCAGCGCCCCGCACCTACCTGATTCAGAGGGATTGGGTTAAATGCAGAAGACACATTTCAGTTGAAGGCATTCAGTTATACAACTGACTAGGTATCCCCTTTTCCCTTTCCCACAGTTGATAGTTCATGACAGAGCAAAAACCAAGCCATGAGGTCGAAAGGATTGTTCGTAGACCTCTGAGACAGGATTGTGTCGAGGCACAGATCTGGGGAAGTGTACCAAAACATTTCTGCAGCATTGAAGGTCCCCAAGAACACAGTGGCCTCCATCATTCTTAAATAGATGAGGCTTGGAACCACCAAAGCACTTCCTAGAGCTGGCTGACTGGCCAAGTTTAGCAACCGGGGGAGAACCCGATGTTCACTCTAACAGAGTTCTAGAGATCCTCTGTGGAGATGGGAGAAACCTCCAGAAGGGACACCATCTCTGCATCACTCCACCAATCTGGCCTTTATGGTAGAATGGACAGACAGAAGACACTCCTCAGTAAAAGGCACATGACAGCCCGATTGGAGTTTGCCAAAAGGCACCTAAAGACTCAGACCATGAGAAACAAGATTCTCTGGTCTGATGAAACCAAGATTAAACTCTTTGGCCTGAATGCCAAGCGACATGTCTGGCGGATTTCTTTCAGCGGCAGGGACTGGGAGACTAATCAGGATTGAGGCAAAGATGAACGGCGCAAAGTACAGAGAGATCCTTGATGAAAACCTGCTCCAGAGCGCTCAGGACCTCAGACTGGGGCGAAGGTTCACCTTCCAACAGGACAACGACACTAAGCACATAGCCAAGACAACACTGGAGTGGCTTCGGGACAAGTCTCGAATTCCCTTGAGTGGCCCAGCCAGAGCCTGGACTTGTACATCTCTGGAGAGACCAGAAAATAACTGTGCAGCGACACTCTCCATTCAACCTGACAGAGCTTGAGAGGATCTGCAGAGAAGAATGGGAGAAACTCCTCAAGTAAAGGTGTGCCAAGCTTGTAGCGTTTTACCCAAGAAGACTCGATGCTGTAATGCTGCCTAAGGTTCTTCAATAAAGTACTGAGTAAAGGGTCTGAGTACTTATGTACATGTGATATTTCAGGGTTTAAAAATAAATAAATTTGCTAACATTTCTAGACAATTATTTTTGCTTTGTCATTATGGGGTATTGTGTGTAGATTGATGAGGGAAAAAATGATTTAATGAATGTTGAATAATGCTGTAACGTAACAAAATGTGGAAAAAGTCAAGGGGTCTGAATACTTTCTCGAGGCACTGTATATATTTGTTTGTTTTGTGGGAATTGATACAAGGGCCTTCAAAAGCCCATCCCTGATTTAGACAGTGAGCACATGCACTCATCTAGTACAGGGTCAGAACATCCTGAATTCTTCGGGCATAGAAATGTTGCTCAATTTGTATCAAGGGACCTAACTTGTGCCAGGAAAATATTCCCCACACCATTACACCACCACCATCAGCCTGTACCGTTGACACCTGGCAGGAAGGGGCCATGGGCTCATGCTGCTTACGCCAAATCCTGACTCTGTCATCAACATGGCACTGATGATCATACCAAGTCGATTAGGTCACTCGTTTTGCCCATTCTAACGTTCAATCGAACAGTAACTGAATGCCTCGAAACCTGTCTGCCTGCTTTATATAGTAAGTCACGGCCACTATGTGTACATTGTCTGTAGGAGCAAAACATTTTCGTGAACGGGGTGATGTACCGTACCTAATAAACTGGCCTCTGAGTGTACAGTACAGTACTCATGAGTGAGAGAGACAGAGAGATAAAGGAAAAATATGAGAATAACAAATGTGAAATACAGTGAGCAATCAATCATTCATTTTGGGAAGGTAAAGATGGCAGAGAGATGATTGCACGGTGCAGTGGGTAAGAAAAAGGGCAAACTAAGCACGCTCTATCTATTAGATCTTGACACTTTTCTTAACAAGACCTGATAAGCTTAGAATGGAGAAAGATAACCTCTGCCTGTTAGTGAGAGAGGAAAATAGTCTGTGATACAGAAACACCTTGGCTGGTGACAACGGAAAGAGAAAATCTTTGCTAATTTGACTGTGTGTGAGAGTGTGTGTGTGTGTGTGTGTGGACGCGAACGGATTTGTAACCCTAAAACAATTTTGGACTCTGTAAGTTTCAGTTCTTTACAAGGTCCTTCGATTCCAAGAGTTTTGGCTGAATCTAGGCAAAATTGACAGGTATTTCAGCCAGAGTTATACCCATGGATTGGATTTTAGGCTGGCTGGCATTGATGAGGTTATCAGTGCTCTTGACTTGGAGAGGGTACAAGATGTTTTGAGGAAAATGTACTGGATGGACGATGGACTGATATGAGAGGGTGGAAGAGGTAGATAGACTGAGTGAGTGGATGTTGAAAAGAAAAGTGAGGAGACGTGAGAACAGGTTGAAGTTTGTCGAGGTCATGAGCGATCGACAACCAAGTGCCATGTCTAGTGCACAACAAGATATTTGAAGATACGGACTGAAATAAATCAATAAAATAATATATTCTACATGTTGATATAAATACACTTTTTCCATATTTGACTTCTCAACTGACACAATTAATTTCTTTAGCAAGACAACCTTGGAGGGCCACATTAAATCAGCTTTTGAATACCTCTGGTCTACAGTATACTCAAGTCTACTCAAATTCATGACACTGTTTCCCACAGGCAGTTGGCACTGAGCTGGCTATCCAAACTCATTTTTCCCTCAATGAAAACCCTGTCCTCCTGCAACTGTACTTTGGTGCCACTGCAAATGTAGATATGTCATGATATCTTGCCTGGGCTGCCAATATTACCATACATTTGGCCCTCTTATCAACTGTATGCAATAGTTTCCTCTGTGTTGTCTTGGGAATTCAGCATTCTCTGTGTTGATCTCTAAAACCCCTGTTGTCTCACCTCTGAGTAGCAGCGGTTACATCATGTAGTCTGATACCTGATTGGAGGTTAACTTTACAGTAATGCTATTGGTCAACGACTCAGATATTAAATCCAAACAACTCAGATGCTTATAAAATGGAATTTGATTCATTGTTCTTTCTCTTTTTTGTTCCTGAACCCTTTTTTGTTCCTGAACCTTTCTCTCTCTCCACCCGATGGACTTTTGCGGCATGACCTTTCTGGCTATGATTTCTCTCTCTCTCTCTCTCTCTGACCATGCTTAGAATAATGCCTTTTAATGCCTTGTAACTTAAGCTTTATGCCTTGTATGTGAATCCGTTCATTTTACAAGGTAATGAAATATACTTCTATTTAAAATGTCATTCTCAGACATTTCTTGATTGCCTATTACTGTAACTCAACTATAGTCTCTTGCATATTGCTAATCATCTTTATGGAGTCAGATAAACATTTGAATAGGCTAAATGCTTCCTTAATGTCAAGTCGCTTGTGATGTGTATATATAATATCCTACATTTATCATACATGATAAACATTACTACACATCTGTTTGTATGTGCTCCTCTTCGCTGTGTCTGGGCTAGTGAATTGTTCAGATATACTACATATTCTATCCATATACTGTCCCTATTGTCTATACATCCCATCACATCATGTGTAAATATATACTCTGGACTCCGACATTGCTCGTCCTAATATTTCTAGATTTCTTAATTCCATTCTTTTACTTTTTAGATTAGTCTATATTGTTAGATTTTACTACACTGTTTGAGCTACGAACACAAGCATTTAGTTAGATACTACTGCACTGTTGGAGCTAGGAACACAAGCATTTAGTTAGATACTACTGCACTGTTGGAGCTAGGAACACAAGCATTTAGTTAGATACTA
>QNTS01003220.1:101522-121227 GCA_003317085.1 Hucho hucho | reverse complement strand
TAGGAACACAAGCATTTAGTTAGATACTACTGCACTGTTGGAGCTAGGAACACAAGCATTTAGTTAGATACTACTGCGCTGTTGGAGCTAGGAACACAAGCATTTAGCTAGATATAACTGCACTGTTTGAGCTAGGAACACAAGCATTTAGTTAGATACTACTGCACTGTTGGAGCTAGGAACACAAGCATTCCGATACACCCTCAATAACAACTGCTAAATACAGTATACAACAAACACAATTAGATTTTATTTGCTTGAGACTGCTGGGTAGTGTGTGTGTGTCTTTATATGTTTTTCTCTACCATTAATCACACCAACACAGCTATTTACTGTGCAGTTGTGTTCCTTGGCATAGTCCTGAAGAAGGCCAGACTCATCTCTCTTTAGTCCTCCCTTTGTTACCAATGACGATCACATACTGCACAACCAGACTCAACTGTCCTCCCTCTACTTGCCAGTAGTCAGCAATTGTTTCTTACTGTATGTACAGTGACCAAAAATGTGCAGCATATCTAGACCAAAGGTCACAGACTGAGCTTTAAAGGGATAGTTCACCTCATTTACTAAATTACTTATTTGTTTCCTTACCCTGAATACAGTCAAAGTATGGACAGGGAAGAGCGACTACAACCTACATTTGGAGTTTGTTTACCTAGCCACCAAATGCTAACTTAAGCATTTTCTAACCAAAATAACAATATACATTCAATCTACCCCAAATTAGCATCATTTTTGTCATTCCTAAATCATCTAAAATTATTGAGCAACACAATCACTTCAAAGTCACTATGAGACTCGTAGAAAATGTAATGGACCATTAGAGATCAAGGTATGACTGGGGAATGAATTATTTCTTCCATTTAGACAGAAACCTTTAATCAACATTCATTTGTAGGACCAAACTAGTCCAATTAAACTGTATAGAAGGCATATACTCGCCTGATCGCTGCATTCACCATTTTGATTCACTTCATGTATCAGTCTGGCCTATATCCAATGGATGGGCTTTTGGAATAAGTTCGAAAATGACTGGTCCAATCAGCATCCTCTCAGAAACAATGGGTGGGTTTAGGACAAATTCCACATGGCCAAACACTGTGCTTTGAATTAGGCCGTCCTCTCACTGGTTGAAGGTGATCCACTCACTGACAAGTTAGTTTTGACTAATGCCCCTCATTACAGAGGTAGGTTCAAACAGTTAAAGTGAGGAGGACTGCAGACTGAAATGATGTAAAGTCATATGTGAAATAGAATGGTGAACGCAGCAAACTGTCTGGTTCCACCAGGCTATATAGAAATCAGTGAGTGGACAAAGCAGGTTATGCATGAACAGCAGATCTGCTACAGTCTCCTCACTAAACTGACACTGTAGTGCCATGTTGCTTTTATGAAAATCAAACTCTGACTTATGTTGAGCCAGGGACTAAACAGGCATTCTGAAAGAATTCCCTGGAATTCTAACCCGAAGTCACAACACAAGTGTGACTGCAAGGCTGATATAAAGGCCTTGTGACAGTACTGTGTCAGCTTCCGCCTCATCTACCAGCCGTCTACACCGCACAAAACCCATATTTATCTTTGCAACCACAAGCAATTCACAAAGTAACAGTAGAACAAGAATAATGCCAGTCTCCCGATCCCATAAAATGTGAAATAAACAGAATATGTATCATCATGTCAGCATTGGTTATTAAAAATTAACTTTGGGCGGGAAACGGGAGGTAAAAGGAGAACTGTGCTTGTCTGTGAGTGTATAGTGTGTGTGTGTGTGTGTGTAAAACCTCACATAATTGTGCCCAAAAACAATTAACATTTCTCTCAACCAGTGGCATATGAGCTTTTTAAGTGAGTGCTGAGGCCGCCCTTTGATAACCAGTGCCCACTTTGTCAAAGGCAGGGACGCACAATATTTTGCTTGTCCATTCCCAGCGCGCCTCTCCAGGGTGCTTGTCCATTCCCAGCGCGCCTCTCCAGGGTGCTTGTCCATTCCCAGCGCGCCTCTCCAGGGTGCCTGTCCATTCCCAGCGCGCCTCTCCAGGGTGCTGTTGGAGAGATGCATCTCTGCAGCGCTCCACCAACATTCCGTCAAAAATCTAACATAAATCATGTAGCAGATATAGGATATGGTAGAAAGAGTATGTGGCCTTTTCTGTAGCCTACAGGCAAGAGATAAAATGTATGACAATGCAATGAGACGGACACTTTTTACATCATGCAGGTTTCTCCAGATCAAATAGCCTAACCTGAATGGTGCTCAATCAAATAAATAAAATGTGCTGTCATGTTAACAAACAACATATCCTAAAAGGACAGGTCAAAGTAAAATGGACAATATGGAATGGCCAATCATAACTGTTGTCCAGGAGTTTCACCCCATTGTCATGATCAGTGGTTTCAAGTTTGTATCGGTCAATTTCTGACAAGCTGATCATAGCAAAAAATGTAATACTTCTGCATTTACCACTGTGTAAATTCAATGCAAATAGGCTCGAGATAACTCCTGATAAAGTTGGGTAGCTGATATACAGAGCTTGAATAGCCAAATTGATTAGTCACAGGAATCAGAACTAATAAAGCCAATGCAATGGCCTATTTTACAAACGGTAAGCTTACCACATAGATGGGAATTCATACAATTAAATTGCAGGCGACACTGTAGGCTACACGTCTGTAAGTAGGGGTGCAGTTCCGGACTGGCCTTGATTTTCACATCCACGGACATTCATTTTTGGTCCGGGGTCGGACCAAATCTGATCCAATCAAGGGCGTCTGTTGGTTCAGATTTTGTCCAGTCTGGACCAGCCTTGATTTGGTCCAAACATAGACATCTATATATTACTTCTTTTCAACTTTCATTCAGAACCAAAAATGAACCTGATTTCAATATCCTGGAAAATACCTTTGCACCTTTCATTCAGAACCTAAATTGAACGTAACATCAACGTCTGGAAAATACATATTTTAGATGTCTTTTAAACGTCATTTTGCTTACTGGGACTATTCTAGTTTTGTGGGGGGCAGCATTTTTTGGTCTCCCCTATGGCGGCAGAACGGCAAGGACCGGCCGTGTGTGCGGGTGTGCGAGAGGAGTGTTGGAAAAAAGACAATCCACTGATTCCTCATCATTAAAAAACATTGGCAGCGTCTTCGCAACCTAGTTATGCAAAGCCAGAAACAGAACTGTGTTCAGTGAGATAGAAAATAAAGGTAGAAGGAGGGGAGGGAATGGAAAGATGAAGATGGATGGAGGGTAGGAACAGAGGAGGGGGCCAGCTTGCTTTTAATTGGCTCTTTGTTTTTTATCAGTCCCGGCTGAGCCATTAGTTGCATCCCAAAGGCACCCTGGGCCCTGGTCAAAAGTAGTGTACTAGAAAGGGAATAGTGTGCCATTTGGGAGGCCGACATTATTTATGAGTTTGATCTTTGGGAAGTTTTGCTGGGTGCTAACAAGACTGCATGCATGGCGGTGGAATCAGATCTAATAGTAATGATGAATAACTCTCATGGTGCCAAACAGACAACGTTTTCTCTGTGACATTTTGAGCGGCGTTTGCTGTTTGGGTTGTGCTGTTGCTATGTCGTACCTTAGAAGTTCTGTATGAAAGTCATTCAAAGAGGGAGGGGGAATTCATATCTGTAGACGAAATTGAAAGCAATAGCAGAGAGGGTGTTCACTTAACTTGCACTTGTGATTTCAGATGCCACTCCAAAGATGTGGCACTAGCAGCAGGGATAGCTGTAGTAATAAAGCTGTAGTAAAAAAATACATAGTAGTGGAAGTAGTTGTCTAATACCTAGGCTTTTGGCTTTAGCTCAGCAGGTTAATGCAGTTGTGGTGTGCAGAAGACTTGTGTTCAACCCATGTATTCGTAGTAGCATATTAGTAGGGACAGGTTAAAGAAGTAGGAGTTCATAGGATTTACTAGAGGTGGTATTGATCAAGTAGAGTGGTAGCATATCAGTAGTGCACCCTTAGCAGCCATTGTTGTAGGTGAAAGCAGTTATAAGGAACAGTTAGATTTTGAGAGTTTCAAATCAAATCAAATTTTATTAGTCACTTGCGCCGAATACAACAGGTTTGTGAATGTTGACCTGTCCAAAGGTCTTACTCACATCGGCTGTGGAGAGCGTGATCACACAGTCTTCCGGTACAGCTGGTGCTCTCATACATGTTTCAGTGTTATTTGCCTCGAAGCGAGCATAGAAGTAGTTTAGCTCGTCTGGTAGGCTCGTCACTGGACAGCTCTCGGCTGTGCTTCCCTTTGTAGTCTGTAATGGTTTGCAAGCCCTGCCACATCTGACGAGCGTCAGAGGCGGTGTAGTACGACTCAGTCTTAGCCCCGTGTTGACGCTTTGCCTGGTTGATGGTTCGTCGGAGGGCATAGTAGGATTTCTTATAAGCTACCGGGTTAGAGTCCCGCTCCTTGAAAGCAGCAGCTCTAGCCTTTAGCTCAGTGCGGATGCTGCCTGTAATTCATGGCTTCTGGTTGGGGTATGTATGTACGGTCACTGTGGGGACGACGTCATCGATGCACTTATTGATGAAGCCAATGACAGATGTGGTGTACTCCTCAATGCCATTGGAAGAATCCCGGAACATATTACAGTCTGTGATAGCAAAACAGTCCTGTAGTTTAGCATCTGCTTCATCTGACTACTTTCTTTATTGATCTAGTCACTGGTGCTTCCTGCTTCAATTTTTGCTTGTATGCAGGAATTATGGTCAGAATTGCCAAATTTAGGGCGAGGGAGAGCTTTGTGCAGGTCTCTGTGTGTGGAGTGAAGGTGGTCCAGAGTTATGTTCCCTCTGGTTGCACATTTAACATGCTGATAGAAATTTGGCTACTAGGAGCGCCGCCTCTGTATGAGCGTTTGCTTATGGCGGAATACAGCCCATTCAATGTTATTTTAGTGCCAACCTCTGACTGAGGTGGTATGTAAACAGCTACAAAGAATACAGATGAGAACTCTCTCGATAGGTAGTGTGGTCTACAGCTTATCATGATATACTCAACCTCAGATGAGCAATAGCTCGACACTTTCTTAGATATAGTGCACCAGCTGTTATTTACAAAAATACATAGTCCGCCGCCCCTTGTCTTACCAGACGCCACTGTTCTATCCTGCCGTTACAGTTTGCCATGGTAATAGAGTTTATAGCATGGCACAAGTAGTACAAGCAATGTTAGTACTAGCAGTTTTACTTTTTGGGAGATATTGTAACAAGATTATTACACTATATGGTCAGTATGAGTTCTGTGCGGAGCAGCAGTTCAAATCTCCGTTTCACCACTCATCCGTATGTCTCTATCCTAAATCTGTCATTAAAAATATATATTCTGTGTGATTATGCAGTCTGAAAATGTTTACCCTTAGAGGTAGCAGGATTGGATACAGCTCAGCAACAGTTGGAGAAGTATTTTAAAAAGTTGAGATTAGACTGTCATAAAGCCCACACCATCATTTGGATTAATTTGACTCTATAATGAATATCAGGGTGATGTGAAAAGAGTACGAGAAACCAAACCAATTGGCTGGAATCAGATAAAAATATGCGAGAGGGCAGACTTGCATAATTTAACGGCCAGACAGATAAGGCCAGACAATGATAAATATTGATGATATTAACCCCCTAAGGTCGATGTCCACACCCCCGCAGAAATCGAAGTAGCATAATCAAAAAATCCCCATCAAAATCCGTCAGTTTAAGCTAGAGTTATCTGTTTTCTGTTTTTTTTGCATTGGATGCGTCTCAATCCATGTTGTAATTCCGCATCTGCGGTGAAAGGTGACAGAGCTAGAGTGGTGTTTGTCAGACCATGAGACATCCCCAAAAATCGGTCTTCTCACGGGTTTCGGCCTACAAACTATTATGACTCTTACGATGGTGTTCTCCGTTTTGCTCTACAACCCCCACACGCAACTTGGTGCAGTGACTCTGCCAACTTCTATCTATAGCGTCCGAACGATTTGCTACACACTAATATGACCCCTCTGTGGAAAGGTGACTCTCACAAACACGTACATGAGCAGGGCATTGAACCTGGATACTTGAATGGGAGTCTGTTGGATGACTGGTGTGGTGTAGTTGTTGAGCGGCTTCACTGCAAGTATATTGTATGTTTTGGATTTCTTTTTTTTTTTTTAAACACGTACATGTTGGTCTAAGAGACTCACAAGTCTCGTCTGAAGGTCCCCCGGTACCAGTTGAAATGAAAAAAATTATGGAAGTATATATGGAGACTGTTTAGTGCCAAAAAGAAGTGGTTAAATACAGGTAAAAAAATATAACACTTCAGAACAAACTTCCTTTAGAATTTTTGGGGAGTTGTTCCATGTAGTGAATCTGTATTCAATGCATTTGTATGGGCTAATAGCAAGGCAAATAATTTGTTTAGATATTTTTTGATAGTGAACTTCAAGGGGTCTTAAAACTCTTAAACGTGCTGTATGGTCTATCCGACATCTGCATTGGCTGTGCAGCATTTATGGTGATATGGCCGCTGCAGAAATCAGGACATTCATACTTCTTGCTCTTCCCCGAGCAGCGCAGAACTGTTGTGAAGGCAGTTGTCAAGAAGGTGAGTTTGTGTTTATACAGGACCTCCCGCCCCCACCAACTGTCAACCAATCATGTCAATTGTTATAAAATTGGGAGCCGCACAGCAATGCGGTATGGCTTCTGCATGGCTCCTGAGGCTCCGCAACTGCGTCACACCATCCATGCGGCGCATCGGATCAAGCATAAATGGGCTCTCATGGGTTAAAACCCACGTTTGAATAACACATTTAACACGGCCTTGGCAGTCGTCGGTCTGAATTTGGGATATGAGGGGGATATGTGCAACAGGAGTAAGCTACAGTCCCCACTGAAATCTCGACCTCCTCACACACAGAGTTGATGCCATTCATACTTGCATTCCCAACATGTGCTATAGCACATGCTAATTGCAGTGAATTGCGGTTGTAATCTAAAACTACCTGCTCTAATCTGTAGACCTCTTTTGACATGTTTCAGTTCTTTGTAGAGACAGAGAATGACCTTGAGGGAGACATAACTAAGGAAGACTAGAAACATACACACACACACACTGGAAAGCAGAAACACACTCACCTATGGACACCCTTCCACACTTTATGCATGCACCCAAATGCACACTATTTGCTCTCTTTTGGCTCACACCGACGCAATTCCTATGACACAGGCATACAAAGTCAATGACACACACACTCCTACAGGTAATCCTGCAGGCTTTGTTGAGGTGACAGTTGTTCTTCATGCTGTCCGTCTCCAACCGAGCGCCTTGATGTTACCCAGGAGGGTTAGCCAGCTAGCAAGACCACTCTGTACGGCATGCTCTCAGTTCTCTCCAAAGTCAAATCAAATTGTATTAGTCACAGGCGCCGAATACAACAGTGAAATTCTTACCTGCGAGCCCCTAACCAACAATGAAGTTGAAAAAAAATACGGATAAGAATAAGAGATAAAAGTAACAAGTAATTAAAGAGCAGCAGTAAAATGACAATAGCGAGACTATATACAGGGGGGTACCGATACAGAGTCAATGTGCGGGGATACCGGTTACTTGAGGTAGTATGTGCATGTAGGTAGAGTTATTAAAGTGACTATGCATAGATGACAACAGAGAGTAGCAGTGGTGTAATTATGGGGTGATGGTGGGGTGGGGCACTGCAAATAGTCTGGATAGCCATTTGACTAGATGTTCAGGAGTCTTATGACTTGGGGGTAGAATCTGTTTAGAAGCCTCTTGGACCTAGACTTGGCATTCTGGTACCGCTTGCCGTGCGGCAGCAGAGAGAACCGTCTTTGACTAGAGTGGCAGGAGTCTTTGACAATTTTTAGGGCCTTCCTCTGACACCGTCTGGTATAGAGGTCCTGGATGGCAGGAAGCTTGGCCCCAGTGATGTACTGGGCCGTTCGCACTACCCTCTGTAGTGCCATGCGGTCGGAGGCTGAGCAGTTACCATACCAGGCAGTGATGCAACCAGTCAGGATGCTCTCGATGGTGCAGCTGTAGAACATTTTGAGGTTCTGAGTACCCATGCCACATCTTCTCAGTCTCCTGAGTATTTAGGATTTGTTGTCCCCTCTTCACAACTGTTACAGCGAGATAGGCATATCCTCCGCCTAGTCCAACCTACACAGAACCAATACAAGCCTCCAGCACCGCTACCACAACATCTATGTGCTGAATATCAATGCACCAGGGCATCACTTTATGCAGGGAACTACAGTAGTTGCTTTGGCTCCAAGTTGGCATGAGTAGGGGGTGTTGAGCATAATGTATCTAACAAAAGTTTGATTTGGCTGGAAGTTTCCCTAAGGCACAGGATGGGAATTGTGGAATGCTAAACTCAAAGAATAGAGCACAGTGAGAGAGAGAGAGAGAGAGAGAGAGAGAGAGAGAGAGAGAGAGAGAGAGCGAGAGAGCGAGACGGAGTGAAAGATTTTTGTATCTTTCTACTCTACTAGACCTATGGGGGTTTATGAGTTTGTATGTGAGGAAGTATTTTAAGGTTACTCTCAACAGAAATGTAAAGGTCCAATGGAAAGTGATGGCTCTGAACTATTTTTCCCCCGAAACAGTGTAATATAGTTGAAAAGAGACCTATAATCCCTCTTATCAAACAACAAACAATGCCAGGCTCTCCCATGGACTTAGACAACACAACACATGTCCTATTATGGCATCTGTGAGGGCATGGGCAGCGCCATTAAGGCCATCTCCATTTTGAAGAAGCCAATTTTCTTCTTCTACTACTTCCATGAGTTGGTAATCAAACTGAAAGGGTGCATACTGCCACCAGGAGTGTGTTGTTTGAACAGGTTGGTGATTTACTGCCACCTACTGTTATGGAATGTTTGCTAACAAGTATAAAAAAGAAATTCACCTTTATTTAACCAGGTAGGCCAGTTGAGAACAAGTCTTCATTTACAACTGCGACCTGGCCAAGATAAAGCAAAGAAGTGTGACACAAACAACAACACAGTGTTGCACATGAAATAAACAAACGTACAGTGAATAACACTATAGAAATTCTATATACAGTGTGTGCAAATGAGGTAAGATTAGGGAGGTAAGGCAATAAATAGGCTGTAGTGGCGAAGTAATTACAATTCAGATATTAAACACTGGAGTGATAGATATGCAGAAGATGAATGTGCAAGTAGAGATCCTGGGGTGCAAAGGAGCAAAAAATAAATAACAATAACAATAAGGGGATGAGGTAGTTGGATCGGCTATTTACAGATGGGCTTACAGGTGCAGTGATCTGTGAGCTGCTCTGACAGCTGATGCTTAAAGTTAGTGAGGGAGATATGAGTCTCCAGCTTCAGTGATCTTTGAAATTCGTTCCAGTCATTGGCAGCAGAGAACTGGAAGGAAAGGCAGCCAAAGTAGTTGTGCTACAGGATGCAAATTTCTGTTTGAAAAAGCTAGCCTAACTGCCTGTGTATATTGGTTCCTAACGTCCCTGAAAAGTTGCATAACGCAGGGGCTATTCGATGCTAATGCAGTACGCCATGGGATGTTTTTGTGCTGGTCAAGGGCAGTCAGTTCTGGAGTGAACCAAGGGCTATATCTGTTCCTGGTTCTACATTTTTTGAATGTGGCATGCTTATTTAAGATGGTGAGGAAAGCACTTTTAAAGAATAACCAGGCATCCTCTACTGACGGAATGAGGTCAATATCCTTTCAGGATACCCGGGCCAGGTCGATTAGAAAGGCCTGCTCGCTGAAGTGTTTTAGGGAGCATTTGACAGGGATGAGGGTGTGGTCGTTTGACCGCAGGCAATGAGACAGTGATCGCTGAGATCCTGGTTGAAGACAGCAGAGGTGTATTTAGAGGGAAGGTTGGTCAGGATGTTAACTATGAGGGTGCCCATGTTTACAGATTTGGGGTTGTACCTGGTAGGTTCATTGATAATTTGTGTGAGATTGAGGGCATCTAGCTTAGATTGTAGGACGGCCGGGGTGTTAAGCATGTCCCAGTTTAGGTCACCTAACAGTACGAGCTCTGAAGATAGATGGGGGGCAATCAATTCACATTTGGTGTCCAGGCCACAGCTGGGGAAGAAGGTGGTCTATAACAAGTGGCAACGGTGAGAGACTTGTTTCTGCAAAGGTGGATTTTTAGAAGTAGAAGCTTGAATTGTTTGGGCACAGACCTGAATAGTATGACAGAGCTCTGCAGGCTGTCTCTGCTGTAGATTGCAACTCCGCCCCCTTTGGAAGTTCTATCTTGTCGGAAAATGTTATAGTTAGGGATGGAAATTTCAAGATTTTTGGTGGCCTTCCCAAGCCAGGATTCAGACACGGCTAGGACATCCGGGTTGGCAGAGTGTGTTAAAGCAGTGAGTAAAACAAACTTAGGGAGGAGGCTTCTAATGTTAACATGCATGAAACCAAGGCTTTTATGGTTACAGAAGTCAATAAATGAGAGCGCCTGGGGAATGGGAGTGGAGCTAGGCGCTGCAGGGCTTGGATTAACCTCTACATCACCAGAGGAACAGAGGAGGAGTAGGATAAGGGTACGGCTAAAGGCTATAAGAACTCGTCGTTTAGTGCGTTCGGAACAGAGAGTAAAGGGAACAGGTTACTGGGAAGAATAGATTCAAGGCATAATGTACAGACAAGGGTATGGTAGGACATGATTACAGTGGAGGTAAACCTAGACATTGAGTGACGATGAGAGAGGTTTTGTCTCTAGAGACATCATTTAGACCAGGTGAGGTCACCGCATGTGTGGGAGATGAAACAAACGTGTTAGCTAAGGCAAATTGAGCAGGGCTGGTGTCTCTATAGTGAAATATGACAACAATCACTAACCAAAACAGCAATGGACAAGACATAATGACATTAGGGAGAGGCATGCATAGCCGAGTGATCATAGGGACCAGTGGGAGGCTAGGCGAGCTGGAGACACGGCGATTCAGACAGCTAGCGGCCCAAGGCTAGCAGAAGGGCCTTAGGGGGGGATGTCGCCATGTAGGAAGTCTGTTGTAGCCCCCTCGGACGGTTACGTCGGCAGACCAGTCGTGTTGGGTTGGCAGGGCTCCGTGTAGGCAGTAAAAGGGTCCAGGCCAATTGGCAAAAAAGATATTGTAGCCCAAGAAATTGGCTGATGGTCCTCTTCAGCCAGTCTGATATGCTCTAGACAGCTAGCGGGCCGCGGCTAGCAGGCTAGCGGATGGGCCTTCAGGGGACGTCGCGACGGAGGAGCCTGTTGAAACCCCTCGGGCGGATTACGTCCTGGGCCTAGCACGAGGCTAATTCCAGGCTCACTGGTGCTTGCATCGGGACAGAGACGTTAGCCAGGGGGTAGCCACTCGGATAGCTGCAATGATCCAGGTGAAAAGGTCCAGAGCTTACGGTAGGAAACCGGAGATGTGGAGAAAGAGCAGTCCGGTATGCTATGGGTTGAAACGCGCTGTGCAGACTGGCAGGAGTTGACCAGGCTAAGGTTAGCTGATGACCGCTATCAGTGGCTAACCTTACTATTAGCTAGTAGCTAGTTAGCTGGCTATCTTCTGTTGGGGGTTCCGGTTCTAAAGTATAGAAAATAGCAGATCCCAACCACATTGGGTGAGGCGTGCTGCAGGAGAGTATGTTGAAACTGAGGTTAAAAATGAAAATAAATATATACGAAATATATACAAAGGAAAAAAGAGATATAAACGGGACACGACAAGACAAAGACGTCTGAACTGCTACGCCATTTTGGAAGCCCATTGGCTGATCCCTCCTGATGGAATTTTGTGATCCTTCCTGAACCTATAGGAAGTCCACAGAGTTGACTACTTTGAAACTGGTTATTTCCAAGTAGTGATCTTTATCTATCTTTATAGGCTCTTTTAACAATGGGGGTGCGTTTCTCTGCCGAAGCATTGCTGACGCATGCCAGATATTACAACGCCTGGATAGGTATTTTATGTATCAGCTAACCACACCATATGTTGTAGCAATCTGGTGCCGACGGCACAGTCGATGACATGACACGCAACCATTGGTTGATGCATGCAATGACTGAGCAAAGCAACGCGACCTGGGCCTGCAGCCTAACTCAAGATGGCCCTTTTGGGTTGGACACACCTCCACCACACCCCTACCTACTGCATAATAGGCAATTATCACCACAACACAGTGTCTTAACAAAGTCTTGGCCAAGTACATACATCAACACATTCTTTTCATAGATTTATAACCACATTTATTATAGGGGCAATGTTTAAGTTCATTGCTTTCACAGTAACACATGCTACAATGCAACAGTTAAGTTAAGAGTGCACATCTCACATTTTTGAGCCCTGACTGAATACAATGCTCTCTCTTGTAAAAAATCACACCTGTCCAAGATAATTTGACAGTAATAATTAATTCATTATTATAATCGAACTGAAGTACATTGTAAGTATAGGCATGCTTACGTCCCACTTTTAAACCACTTTAAGCTATTTATTGTTACTGTATCAACAAATCTTACAAGCACTCGTGCATTGGTGTTTGTTTGTGATGTAGATGTTATTCATTTAGTGCTCTCTCAAGGGTTTCTTGTGTTGTGTATGCTTCCCCCTTCGCATCCCACCACTCTGCCAGAAGGCGTTGGCAAGTAATTTGTTTTCTCCCTGGTTTTCTCTTAAGTGAGAACCTACCGCATTAATATTAATGAATAAAAATAGTAGCCACTGTAGAAATCCATAAAAATGTACATGAGCACGCCGGTTCAGTGCTTAGAGCAAAGTAGAGGTACGTGGGGGGTGCATGGCCTATCTACAGGGGGTTATGTGTAGTTTCTCATAAAATGTATACAAAACCCACAGGGTGTGCAGGTTTTTATTCCAGCCCAGTACTAACACATTGCTCATATCCTTAAAAGGGTGTTCATGCTCTACAGATAGAGACAAAAGTTAGATAACTCAGAGAAAATGTTAATGTCAATTTGGCCTGAAATCTCATAAATGTTATATGCACACTGTACAGCCAAGCATGAAAACAGACAAGAAAAAATTATTCTACACTAAAGCATTTATTCATCATACCTTAATCAACCCCACCCAGCCACACAGCTCAAGTACTGCTGCAAGGCATGATGATGGACAGGCTAGGTGGAAATCAGTCCATCAGAGATACTTTGAGCTTGTCTGGGGCCCAAGAAAAGCCACGGGGATGCCGATCGGACGAACACACGGCTTGCGTCCTCAGCCTCCAGACCAACACAAGAAGGTGAAGGGGCGGGGAGGAACGAGGATGACCAGAGAGACACACTGGGGCCTCCGTGTCCACGGTTTCAGCTAAGCCGCTTTTGCTGCCATTTTCAAAGCGGTGGCCCGCGCGCTATAGCCTCTAAGCCTAGCGTTTGAGCCAGCGGGCAAGGCAGGCGGCGCAGGGTATAAAGAAGAGGGAAGGGTAACAGAAAAAGGGGGAGAGAGGAAGATTGAGAGAGAAAGAGACAGGGAGGGAGATGAAGAGAAAGGAAAGAGAAGAGGAGAGAGAGAGAAAGGAAGGAAGAACACTGCCTCAATTAGCTATGGGGCATCTGGGAGCCAGAGAAGCGTAAGACATTGAGACGCTCACACAAACACACACACACACACACACATCCCAGAGTCCCCTCCGGCCAAAGCTCCATGGCGTGCATAATTAGATTTCAAATCCGTGCGTTTGCATTCACTGGAAAATGAGCAACAGCTTTCTCTCTCCCTCCCTCTCTGTTTTTCTCGCTCTGTCTCTCTCACTTGTATTCGCCCTCTCTCACACTGTTTTTCTCTCTGACGCTGATGAGAAAGGAAAATAGGCCTGCTCTCTCTTTTGGCAAAGAGTAGAGCCTGACCTCTGTCTCTTTCCCTCTATCTCTCTCTCTCTCTTTTTGTTTGTCACCCTCTCAATCTTTCTAGAGTGACAATGGGTTCATGCTCTTTCTCTATTTCCCTCTATCGCTCTCTGTCACCCTCTCCATCTTTCTAGGCTAGGGCAAGAAAAAGGTCCATGCTCTCTCTCCCTCCCTCAATTTTTCCCTTCCTCTAAGGTTTAAATATCACCAACGGGTGTCACGGTTGAAGGCCATTGTACACTTTTAAACCGCTTCACTGCTAAAGAAGCACTTCGGGGCTAATGGAAAAGTAAACAACGGTAAAGAAGGGAATGATGTGCGGGGGGAAAAACATTCAACAGAAAACATCCTTTGCATTTGATCCCATGCACAGCAATGTAGTGAAACCATGCCTGTGGAGGAAGTGGAGGAAGGTTCAGTTTGCTGTCTCTATTCGTTACGAAATGAATTGCGAGTGAGTGCATAAACAACGACAAGTGGAGGACTTTGTCACAGGCAATCGTCCTTCGACTAGAGACAACCGACAATCATATCAACTAAAAAGTGTGCCATCCATCCAAGTTGGCCACTACGGTGGCCTGGAGGCTCACTTGTCATTCTTAATGTATTTTAATCAATTTAATTTTAATCAATTTGATCCCCCTAATTACAACCTTCCCTCCCTTCATCCACAATTAGACCCATCAGACTGTGAGGTTTACCTACTCTCAAATCAGTGTGTAGATGCTAATATGATCAGCTAATGTGATTTGCCATAAACATGGCAAGACTTGAGTTGGAGACATCTAGTTTGATACAACTTCTGCATATTACTCAAGGTGGATTATTCATGATTATTCTTGTGATTAATTCAATTTCTTCATTATAAAATGCCAGAATTCCTATGCTCTTGAATTAGCATCAGTTGTAATTAAGCCTTAGAATTATATGACATTAAGTGGGTCTTGGTAAGAACTAGTCAGGTAATTAAAAAAACGTGGAACCATTTAATTAAGCCCTCAAGGCTAGAAACTCCCTTGCCCAAATTATGCCATCTCAAAATTGTCTACTGCTGCCAAATCCACCAAATCTCTATCTCACCTATCTTTCATTCTTTCTCTCTCTCGTTTGCTATGGCACTGGAAGATGTGGCAAATTGCTATCAATATGATTTGTGAGTGTATTAGTGCTGTTACAGATGTAGGATCTTAATTTGAGCCAGTTTGCTACAGCAGGTAAATAATCCTGCAGCAACAGAAAATTTGATTTTTTTTCTGTGGATTATGGACATTTTTGTAGGGGTTGATACATCTCTCTTAATACGGAAAAATCAAGTCTGAAATCTGAAAAGTGGAAATTACAAACTTCAAAAGCCTTTTTAAACCTCAAATACACTACAAGTTTTACATTGCAGGAAAGTTCTCCTGCACCAGGGTGATCAAATTAAGATCCCACATCTGTACTATGTAGACTGTATCATATGTTTTATAGTCCATACTGGCATACACCTTAATGGAGCAATGCATTGAGCATGCATCCTACGTGGTATACTAGGGTGGCTATTGGAACATTGTATAACTGTTAGAGTATGTGTGGGTATGAGTTTCATGTTTATGTATGACTTTCTAAGTATGTGAAATGTTTGAAAGTTTCAATGTTTAAGCACTAATGATGGAATGTGTGTAGAGGTCTGTTTATGTGTACGTTTTTTACTAACATTTCCCAAAGGGGTAGGTGTGTGTGTCTACTTGTCAGGATAACCTGATGAATAAGGGCTGACTTCACAACCATCGACAACGTGAGTGAGGGGGTGATGCAACGTTTTCCCTTTTCTAACAATGTCTAACGCATCATCAGTCATCCTGTGCCATCGAAACACATAGGGAGAGAGACAGCCAGAACACGGAACGCTGAAACCAGTCCTTATTTTTATTTCCTTATTTGCGAACCAGCAACCATTTGGCTTCATGATCATGTTGCTGTTCCCAGAAGGCGCCAGAGCTGAACCACGAGCCCCCAGCAGGCCAGATTTACCCAACCCCGCTGCATTCCTCCCTGGGCAGCTGGGAGGCATTAGCCCCTGAGAAACGTACTCCTCACTCAACCATATTACATTTGATTTATTTTAATTTTATTTTATTTCACCTTTATTTAACCAGGTAGGCAAGTTGAGAACAAGTTCTCATTTACAACTGAGACCTGGCAATCTGTAGGCCTGTTGTGTTTTTCCACATTCTCATTCTCATTTTTCTTTGTGGGTATGATTTATGTTGAGGACATGGGCTTTTACGAGCCATGTAACATACATGGGGTTGATTGCATGTAAAGTGCAGGCAGCACAGGAAGAAACACTCAAACCATGTATTTGGACAGTGAAACTACACTACATGACCAAAAGTATGTGGACACCTGCTCGTCGAACAACTTATTCCAAAATGTTGGACGTTAATATGGCGTTGGTCCCCCCCTTTGCTGCTATAACAGCCTCCGCTCTTCTGGGAAGGCTTTCCACTAGATGTTGGAACGTTGCTGTGGCTACAAGACCATTATTAAGGTGGGGCACTGATGTTGGGCGATTAGGCCTGGCTCGCAGTCAGAGTTCCAATTCATCCCAAAGGTGTTAGATGGGGTTGAGGTCAGGGCTCTGTGCAGGCCAGGTCTTCCACACCAATCTCGACAAACCATTTCTGTATGGGCCTCGCTTTGTGCACGGGGGCATTGTCATTCTGAAACAGGAAAGGGTCTTCCCCAAACTGTTGCCACAAAGATGGAAGCACAGAATCGTCTAGAATGTCATTGAATGCTGTAGCGTTAAGATTCCCCTTGGAACTAAGGTTGGTGAAGCGTGATTCATCACTCCAGAGAACGTGTTTCCACTGCTCCAGAGTCCAATGGCAGCAAGCTTTACACCACTCGAGCCGATACATGGCATTGCGAATGGTGATCTTAGGCTTGTGTGCGGCTGCTCGGCCATGGAAACCCATTTCATGAAGCTCCCGACGAACAGTTCTTGTGTTGACGTTGCTTCCAGAGGCAGGAACTCGGTAGTGAGTGTTGCAACCGAGGACAGACGATTTTTAAGCGCTCATGCTTCAGCACTCGATGGTCCCATTTTGTGAGCTTGTGTGGCCTACCTAGACATTTCCACTTCACAATAACAGCACTTCCAGTTGACCGGGACAGCTCTAGCAGGTCAGAAATGTGACTAACTGACTTGTTGGAAAGGTGGCATCCTATGACGGTGAAAGTCTTAAGTAATCCATTCTACTGCCAATGTTTATCTATGGAGATTGCTTGGCTGTGTGCTCGACTGTATACACCTGTCAGCAGTGGATGTAGCTGAAATAGCCAAATCCACTAATTTGAAGGGGTGTCCACATACTTTTCTATGTATGGTGTATATGTATGAAAACAGATAAGTATGAAAATACGCCAAACAAAATGTGGGATCTCTCTCTCTCTCTCTCTCTCTCTCTCTCTCTCTCTCTCTCTCTCTCTCTCTCTCTCTCTCTCTCTCTCTCTCTCTCTCTCTCTCTCTCTCTCTCTCTCTCTGCTAGATAGAGTACAGCCATAAAGCAAAAGTTGCATGTTCAAGTCGCGTAGTGGGACAACTGTAGCATTTTAGCTAACCATTTTCCTAACCTGTTACGTTACCTCTCCTAACCTGCTAAGTAAAGTAACTTCTGTCCGTAGCCAAAAACCCCCAGTCTGTTGGGGGCCACGGTGTGTTATTTGCTCTGGCTCTCTACAACCACAGACACACTTCCTGTGGTTAATCAGGCTGCCCTGGTCTTCCCACAGAAGCGGTGAGTGCAGGGGTTAAACACACACATACATGGGGACCCACATACACACTGTAGGAACACATGTATGTAAGCACATACAGTGCACACACTCTCTATCACTCTGTAAGCAGGGTGACTGAGAAACCACAGCGCTGTAAAAAATTAAGAGACCACTGCAAAAGTATTAATTTCTCTGGTTTTACTATTTCTAGGTATGTGTTTGGGTAAAATGAACATTTTGGTTTTATTCTATAAACTACTGACAACATTTCTCCAAAATTCCAAATAAAAACTGGTAAAAAAAAACAAAAGTTGCACACGTCAAATAATGCTAAGAAAATAAGTTCATATTCATTCTTAAACAACACAATACTAATGTTTTAACTTAGGAAGAGTTCAGAAATCAATATTTGATGGAATAACCCCGATTTTCAATTACAGCTTTTATGCGTCTTGGCATGTCTTTCACATTGATGTTGGGTACTTTATGCCACTCCTGGCGCACAAATTCAAGCAGCTCGGCTTTGTTTGATGATTTGTGACCGTCCATCTTCATCTTGATCACATTCCAGAGGTTTTCAATGGGGTTCAGGTCTGTAGATTGGGCTGGCCATGACAGGGTCTTGATCTGGTAGTCCTCCATCCACACCTTGATTGACCTGGCTGTGTGGCATGGAGCATTGTCCTGCTGGAAAAACCAATTCTCAGAATTGGGGAACATTGTCAGAACAGAAGGAAGAAAGTTTTCTTCCAGGATAACCTTGTACGTGGCTTGATTCATGCGTCCTTCACAAAGACAAATCTGCCAGATTCCAGCCTTGCTGAAGCACCCCCAGATCATCACTGACCCTTCACCAAATTTCAAAAAATTAAAATGGAACTGCCATTCTGATTCAAAGACCAACTGCCATTCCAGTATGATGATGCAAGAGGACGGTGGTTGAACCAACTTGCAAGTAGCCTACCAATAAGCATGTTAATTCGTCAATGTATTAAGCAACGTTTATTATTTAATTAGAATATATGAAGCTAAAGTCATATGATAAACCAGATAAATAAAGGCTAGATAAATAAAGTTAAAACGTTACCAGAATTTTAGCATGTTTATAACTTAGAATAAGTTATAGATTAACTTAAAATTTTATTTCAGTGTAGAGTCAATTGAGGGGGGGTGACGACTACGTTTCATGTAGCCTGTCACGATCGTCGTGTAAAGAACTGGACCAAGGTGCAACGCGGACTGAGTTCCACATCTTTTAATTAGTGAAACTATGAAACAACAAAAACAATGAACGACGATCTGACCACTTGTGTAGCGCAATGGCACATAAAACAAACATTCAATGACCCACGACACAAGTGGGGAAATGAGCCAACATAAATATGGTCCCCAATTAGAGGTAAACGACACTCAGCTGCCTGTAATTGGGAACCATAAAAAAAAAAAAACATAGAGTCTCTAAGATAACCCTAGTCACGCCCTGGCCTAACCTCCACAGAAAATTCCAGAGGACTCTCTATGGCCAGGACGTGACAGTACCCCCCCCCCAAAAGGCGCAGACTCCGACCGCAGCCAAAAGTCAATGGGGTGGGTTTTTGGGTGGGCCTTCACTCTCGGTGGCGGTTCCGGTGCGGGCCATACCGGCCCGAGAAGACGCACCGGAGGCCCGATGCGCGGAGCAGGAACAGGACGTAGCGGGCTGTGACGACACACTGTGAGCCTGATGCGTGAAACCGGAACAGGACGTGCTGGGCTCTGAAGGCGCACAGGGGGCCTGATCCGTGGAGCAGGAACAAGCCGTGCCGGGTTCTGGATGCGCACCGGCCTGATGCGTGAAACCAGAACAGAATGTGCTGGGCTCTGAAGGCGCACAGGGGGCCTGATGCGTAGAGCAGGAACAAGCCGTGCCGGGCTTTGGATGCGCACAGGGGGCCTGTTGTGTGGAGCAGGGACAGGACGTGCCGGGCTCTCGATGCGCACAGCGGGCCTGATGCGTGGAGCAGGGACAGGACGTGCCGGGCTCTCAATGTGCACAAGGGACCTGATGCGTGGAGCAAGGACAGGCCGTGTCGGGCTCTGGATGCGC
>QNTS01003220.1:71133-100175 GCA_003317085.1 Hucho hucho | reverse complement strand
CCCATAATGTCTGTGAGTATAACAGAACGGATATAGCAGGTGAAAACCCAAGGAATTTCTATCCTGGAAAAAGTGTTTTTGACACAGTGCCTCATTTTGAACCCCTCCCTATTGAAAACAGCCATTTCTGGGAGTAAGATTGCAGTACCTATTGCTTCCACTGGATGTCAACAGTCTCTAGACAGTGTTTGGTGATGTTTAGTTGCTCTGGATGGTAATAGAAGAAGAATTTTGAACTAGTCATCGGATGTAAACAGAAGAGGAAGCGCGTTCACGGGCTCGCGCGCGCTGTGGTTTTTTCCTTTCCTATCATCCAGTTTATAATCCGGTTGAAATATTATAGTAAATATACATAAAAGTGTTCCTAAGGATACTTTCGCCGTAAAGCCTTGAAATCTGACAACGCTGTGATATTGCCAAAAAGCTGAGCTTTTGAAGACTATGCAACACTTGTATATTGATGAATGTTTAACTACTTAGGGAGTAGTGGCGCGCTAGCGGGCCACTCCCGACACTACCCGGTGAAATGTAAGGCGCCAAATTCAAAATCCAAAAGTTGAATTATTAAACGTTCATCAATATACAAGTGTTGCATAGTCATCAAAAGCTCTGCTTCTTGGCAATATCACAGCGTTGTCAGGCTTCACGGCGAAAGCACAACATTTGATTGTTTGAGGATAGCACCTCGTATATTTTCCACATTAGCATAAATTCATATCCAGCGCGGGTCACACAAAACCCAATATAAGAGCTAAAAAATATCACTTACCTTTCGAATAACTTCTGCTGAGGGCTTCCCAAGTGTCCAGCGAAGACATCCAATGGTTCTTTTGTTAGAAAAAGTCATTTATTATATCTATAAATGTCCGTTTGGTTGGCGCGTTATGATCAGAAAATCCACCGTTGAGTCGCCCATTGAACCGTGAAGAGAACACGTTCAAATTAAACATAATTTTTAATGTATCCTTAGGTATCCTTTTATGTATATTTACTGTAATATTTCAACCAGACGATAACGTGAACAATAGGAAAGGAAAATAAAGTGGGGCTCGCTCACAATCTCGCGCCCGTCAAACGTTGTTGACAAAAGTGGTCCCTTCACTACTTCCTCTTCCTATCCGTTCTGCTTAGTGCTAGAGCTTCCAGACACTGTATAAAGACTGTTGACATCTAGTGGAAGCCATAGGTACTGCAGTCTCAGTCCTAGTTAACATAGAAATGAAAAGGCAGCCTGGAGAAGAAGGTCATGTACAAAAAAAACTGCAAATCCGGATGGATTTTCCTCTGGCTTTCTGTTATACTCACATACATTATTTTAACACTTTTAGAAACTTCAGAGTGTTTCCTATCCAATAGTACTAATTATGTGCATATCTTATTTTCTGGGCCTGAGTGGCAGGGATTTTACTTTGGGCACGCCAGACTCTCCAAAACCGTCACCTCTGCTGCCGCTCCCTAAGAAGTTAAGAGAGGAGGCAAGGATCTGGTCAATAAAGTTCCCCGCGGCACCGGAATCCACTAACGCTGTAGACACAGTACATGAGGGACAGTAAAACTAGTGTGATGGTCACCATAAAGCAATGAGTGCGCCCAAGGAAAGGTTGTTGTCTCGACAGGCCAGTTCCGTCTGGACCTCCTCGCACAGACCGGAAGGTGAGTGCATACTCGGCAGCTGTTTGGTCCCCTTGCCGTAATTGTAGTAGGCCCTCACCCCCTTCTCTGCCCTCCGGGGGATGATCGAAGATGCATTTGAACAGAGCCATGAACCCCGCATATGAATCTAGCTCCTCCTCTTCTCTCTCCCAGATGGCTGTGGCCCATTCCAACTCAGGTCAACATGGCCCATTCCCAGTCTGCAGAGAAATAACCGTGTCAACCTTGGAACTCTCGGTGGTGGGGGCTCCCATCTGGTGCCTAAAGTAGAGGGAGCACTGAAGTAGGAAGCCACGGCATTTAGATGGGGTGCCGTCATATTTATCCGGGAGGGACAAACGGGCATCGTTGACCTGAGCGGGTTGCTGAATGGGCTGTTGTGCTGGCTTGCGGGGTCAACTGGTTGTAGAGTATCCTCCAATAGTTGACGTCAACGCCTCCAGGGTATGTTCGAGACGTTGCACACTGCGAAGAACCTCTTTCATAGCCGTCCCCAGTTGTGCCAGCTGGTCATGGTGTTGACGAAGAAGGTATCCCTGCACGTCGACCGTCTGGGAGATATTCTGCAGTGTTGCTGCACAGCTATTTTCAGGTCTCTCCAGAGATGTTCGATCAGGTTCAAGTCCAGGCTCTGGCTGGCCCACTCAAGGACATTCAGAGACTTGTCCTGAAGCCACACCTGCATTGTCTTGACTGGTTGCTTAAGGTCATTGCCTTGTTGGAAAGTGAACCTTCATTCCAGTCTGAGGGTCTGACCACTCTGGATTAGGTTTTCATCAAGGATCTCTCTGTACTTTGCTTCGTTCAGCTTTCTCTCGATCCTGACTAGTCTCCCAGTCCCTGCCGCTGAAAAACATCCTCACAGCAAGCTGCCACCACCATGCTTCACCATACTTTAACCTGGTTGGTGCCAGGTTTCCTCCAGATGTGATGTTTGGCATTCAGGCCAAAGAGTTCTATCTTGTTTTCAAGAGCCTTTTGGCAAACTCAAAGCAGCTGTCATATGCATTTTACTGAGGAGTGGCTTCCATTTGGCCACTTTACCATAAAGGCCTGATTGGTGGAGTGCTGCAGAGATGGTTGTCCTTCTGGAAGGTCCTCCCATCTCCACAGAGAAACTCTGGAGCTCTGTCAGAGTACTACCACATCTCTGCCCAAACACCAGCTGTGATGGCCATCGGCGTGGACACACAAATAATGGATGCCTTTATTAAATCCCTGTGTGAGCTGTCAGTCACAAAGTATCACTCACACAAACGCACAGGCACGCACACAAACGTGTGCACCCACACAAACATGCTTATCCTAATCCAGGTCACATCTAGAGGACTGTGGCCTGACAGCGCTAAAACAAACACTGATGTTTGTTTATTAGCCTACCCCATTGTAATGGTAAAGGATTGGATACATCCTTTAAAAGGACAGGAGGGATGGATGGAACAGTGTGTGGGAAGGGTGTGTCTGTGTGCATGTGAGCCTGCATGTTTGTGTGTCGCTTTGGTCTGCTAGGGTTACTATCTATGAGGAATGAAAGGGATATTACCCTTTCATATACCGTTCAGTGATAGCTTCATGGAAGGATGCATTTTTAAAGTACTCAAACAGGGGTTCATACACATATTCTGCAGACATACATACCCCGCCTGCCCCTGACTCCTTGTTGTATCTCATCCCTGCCTATCTAAACACACAGGGCCAGAGCTATATTCATGGATGGATAAACGACTGGAGGGGTGTTGGTCAAATCAAAGTCCTTTTCAGGCAGCAACACTGAGGACAGAGCCTGACAGATTGGTTGGGGGGTGGATGGTGTGTGTATGTATGCGTGTGTGCACGAACATGTGTGAGTTTGAGAGAGAATTACATATGTACATTGTATGCGAACACGTTACTTCACATACACATTCCCATTCCTTCCATCCCCCTTCCTCTGCCCGCAAGTAGCTCAACACCAGCAGTAGTAGGAGGTGGGAGTGAATGTTTGTTGAGTATAATGTTGGGGTATTGACTCAACCCCTACAAAAAAAGTCCATTCATTATAATTCACATAACAATTCACATTTCCTTTTGCTACAGGATAATTTTCCTTCTGTGGGATACTGGCTAAAATGAAGATACGGCATCTGTACTTATTCAAATACCACACATGCCATTGTATATAAACCGCAGACCAACACGACTACAATAGATACATTTTTGTACCTTTATAGATGAGTTCACACATAGTATCAGAGCTAGATTGCATTCACCCTTTAGCATTCTTGTGACTCAATGCTAATTTGGTTTAGCCGCTACTACATATGCACACTTGTTAGTTTGTTTATGTTCAGGTTTGTTAGATCTTTTTCCCCCTCACCGGCAGCTGTTGAACACCTGTAAAATACATTTCTGTGGGTTCACGTACAAAGCCAATTGAATAATATGAATAGGTAAGCAGCAATAATCAAGATATATTTTTGCACTGTACCCAGTGTGGTAGCTGGACTGACTTTGAAGACTGGGAAAGAGGATATAGGATCTCCCACGCAAAACTGGTCAATGTTTAATGCAGCACCAGTTGGTCTCTTGCTTTTCAAATCAGCATGAGAAGCAATGTTATTTTCATAATAATCATCCGATTTACATGCTGGAGGATATGAGGCTGTAATGTGCATTTGAATACAATGAAATGCAAAGCCATTATGCCCATTGTAAGAATGTTTTGAAGATTAATACACAACGCAGAGGACTAACGATCAATGGAAATAGTTTTTTCTGTAATAGGGAATGAATGATCAATGGGTCAGAGATAGGAGGAATTTGCTAGGCATTGAGCCTGAAACAGTATACTTGTTATTTGGCCATTGGCCCAGTTTTATTGCAAGGAATTATAATTGGTCAACCACAGGCTAGGGTTGGGTTATAAAACTACATTCTGTCTCTTTGTTCTGTGGAGAGAATCACTGAGGACAGGGGAGAATGAACACCTACCTCTCAGCATAACATCTATGATTTGTCCTCTGAATAAACCTATTTTTCTCCCCCTGATTTGCCTTGGAGTCTGTGTTATTGAAAAGTAACATCAACTGCTAACACCATGAATGGAGTGGATGGCAGAGAATGCATGGTACTCCAGGCTTCTAAATCAACGATTGCTGGGAGTAATCAAGATGATGACTTGTTTAAGAGTCATTCATTTTCAATTGGGGAATGAAAATCCTCTCAAATTCTCCATATGATGATGAACTGAGTGGGAAAATTTCCACCACAGCAATTCCTCCATTCCTCGGTTTAAACTCGATTTTTAATGAGAGTTCTACTTCAGCATGAAATGATTCCATATCCCTTAACAGTGCTACTACAGGACCATTAAGATAATTCAAGCACTTCTTGTATCAAATTCTTGTGAAATGCAACTTTCTTTCATTACCTTTGCAAAAAAATATATGGATTATCAAGATTTCTTATTACCCCGAGGCTTTGGCGAAGCGAGATGTTCACGGCGGCTTCACTTCCTTTTCAAGGTAATGAAAGAGAATCTGCGTCTGTTTATTAGGCCTTCCAGTCTCTAGGGTAGACAGATTCGACAAGAGAACGGAGCAGTCTTAAACAAAGAGATATAATGAGCAAACAGTGCTGATAGTAGGAACTATAACCCGGCATCAAGGCTCAGACAGAAGACAATTTAACACTGCATATTTTTCCTCTACTATAATTCTAAATATGGCTTCGGTACGGAATGGAAGATTCAGTACAAAGTATTGTCTGATGTAAGAGACGTTCTTCTGTCGCCTACCTGGGTCGTGTTCTGTAGGGGGCATGATGTAGCGAGATGTTTTGTGATAGAAATGACATTTTCTTTTTGTTCTTTAACTCAGCATAGACTGCTTATTGCAGTGGTAAAAATACTAAAGAAAAGTACACACTGTTTGAGACGACGCCAGTTCAAAATACAAGAATCTCCTAGTTCCATCAGACAATTATATTTTTGGACAACATTTCCACTCAGCGGTTTAAGCTGCTACTTCAGAACAATGACTCCAAATAATGATTCAAATATGGGCTTATGGTAGGATTGTGTTCAGAGGGGTCCACCTCTGAGCAAAGAAAAACTAACCGTATCTCATTTTCTCCGCCTCCGAAGTTCTCAGCGATTCTAACAAATAAATTGATCCGTTAACCTCATAATGCAATTGACAATAGCCATCACATACCCAGGTAATCACATCAAGTCATTTAAGACCCCAGTTGTCCTTGAAGGTGGCCATTAGAAAAACAAACATGCCCATCATTGCCTGCAAAGCCTTTCATGGTATTCCTCATATATAGAGAAGAGACTGGGGATCTGCACCAAGGCAACTGATAATTGAGTCAAGTTAGGAACTCCCACTCAAACCATATTAGAACATATCAGAACGTTCAATTATACTCCATACTTGACCTTATAGTATCTGTCAGAAAATACATATTGTCCCAAGATCTTGCAAAGCTTAGAGCACTAACCTTGACCAGATTTTCCTAGGTTTCTTTTTTCCAATAAGATAGGACAAAGTAAGAAAAAGACAACGCCCTTCTGGAAAGGTCAAAGCTGATTGGCTGGTGGTCAACTAATCACAGTCCACCAATAATACAGTATAGTCCATTATTGTAATCCTACCGAAGCAATCTACTGTTGGTAATTTCTTCACTTATTGTGACCCGTTGGTGGCTGTACATTGGGGTGGTGGGAGGGCTAGATGGGTTGGGTAAAGGGCGATTACTAGTGCCTTGTCAAAAGCAATCATTCCGAATCGTTTCCTGTCACCCATCATCTACTCCTTGTACACACTCTCGCACATACTGTACCTTCGAAATCAAGTAATCGTCAAGTAATAGTCACAGGTCTTTGCTTCTAGTATCATGGGACCTATTACAGAATAACTGTATTATTCGGAACTCTTATGGTTGGTTGCGTTGTGCTGACAAATCAGAAGGTTTTTTTCCCCACCCACCAATTGGTTCTTGGTTGCAGTGCGAGCAAATCTGTGATGTAAAAAAAAATATGTGGTTGGGCAATTACAAAATTAGAAGAATGAGAACTTAAAACTGATAATTGATGAAGTGTGACTACATGTTGACATTGTAGGAAATATAAGATTGCTGTGTGATATATCCTATGAGTGTTGGGTCAGAGGATATAACAATCCAAACGTGTGTATTTTCCAAGACAAGTGGTTAGTAAATAGACAATAGTATATAGGTTAAATTACATTTTACATGGCAATTACCTGTTGTCTTTAGCCCTATTCGGATGGGAGTAATATTACTATACAGAGCAGCATGTCTTGCCATTCACTGTACTCAGAGGCATAATATCGACATGTGAATTGTCTGGGCCTCAAATGAAACTGGTAAACTTTTTTATTTATCACAATTTTCTTTAGCCAATTTTGGTATTTAATGCAGGGCCATTCTTGAACATAGAGTGAAACATTCTTACTAATCTGCTAGAGAACCAGTTTGGATTTAAGTATAACTTCTGTATGACTGAAGCTTTTAGTGAGAGCTCTAAGGCTTTGATATATAATTCATATTCATTACATAAATAGGCCCGTTTAATTTTGTCTGGCTTGCCCTTTCAATTAAAAATGAATAGTTTTTGCTTATATAATTTCAAAAAAGTTGCTAGGTGTAGACAAGGCCATAAGTAAATAGGTAAATTTGGATATGACTAAAGAGTTCATCAGGGTGATTTTCCACAAATAGACAGGTATTTTCCTTTCAACAGGAGAAAGATCTTATCTATTTTTGCTAATTTTCTATAAAAATGATCATTTCTTTCGGGATATGAATACCAGGTATGTTCATTACACAGTCAGTCCATTTTATTGGTAAACTACATGGTAATTAAATGTTGTTTTCAGACCCCTTGATGTTTTCCACATTTTGTAATGTTTTATTCTAAAATGTATTTAAATAAAATGTTTTACTCATCAATCTACACACAATGCCCCATAATGACGAAGCAAAAACAGGTTTTTAGAAAAGTTCGCAAATGTATTAAAAATAAAAAACAGATACCTTATTTACATAAGTATTCAGACCCTTTGCTAGTAGACTTGAAATTGTGCATCCAGTGACGCTCCCTTTCCAACCTGACAGAGCTTGAGAGGATCTGCAGTACAATGGGCGAAACTCCCCAAATACAGGTGTGCCAAGTTTGTAGCATCATACCCACGAAGACTCGAGGCCGTAATCGCTGCCAAAGCTGCTTCAACAAAGGCTTTAATTGCATCAATAAGTCCCTCCTCTGTAAATGGGCTGTTAATTTTGAATTATTCATTTGAAAAAAATCCTTATAATGAACTTCGGTTAGTTTATATGAAGGAGACTGAAACAAAAACATATGCTTAAAGTACTTTGCTTCCTATTTCGAAATAATGTTTGAGGAATCATGGGTGACTATTTCATTTGTAAGTTTCAGTCAATTCTTTTTGGTAGCATTTCTATGTTGAAGATAAAAAAATTGCTTGGTGAATTTTCCCCATATTCCATCCAGTTCACTTTATTTTTATAATATATTACACTTGATCTTTATTGAATAAGTTCCTCCATTTCCTTTAGTTTTTTATCTAACGTATTCTGTGCCTCTACAGTTACCAATAAAAACATTATCTATCTATTTGTACTGTTAGTGCCTCTATTTCCTTTCTTAATGTCACGACTTCAGCCGGAGTCGGCTTCTCTCCTTGTTCGGGCGGCGTTCGGCGGTCAACGTCACCGGTCTTCTAATCATCACCAATCTACTTTTCATTATCCATTTGTCTTGCCTGTTCTTTCAGCAGGCCGTCTCCTTCCTAGGGTATTGCATTTCCACATCAGGGGTGGAGATGGAGCGTGATCGCATTGCAGCCGTGCATAATTGGCCGACTCCCACTACGGTAAAGGAGGTGCAGCGATTTTTAGGGTTTGCCAATTACTACCGGAGATTTATCCGGGGTTTTGGCCAGGTGGCTGCTCCCATTACCTGCTCCCAGTGCCCCGGCGTACTCCGTCCGTTCCATCCTGGGTTCGAGGCGTCGGGCGGGGGGCCTTCAGTACCTCGTGGAGTGGGAGGGGTACGGTCCGGAGGAGAGGTGCTGGGTTCCGGTGGCGGATGTGTTGGACCCTGAACTGCTGCGGGAGTTCCAGCGTCGCCGGCCGGATCGCCATGCGCCTCGTCCTCCGGGTCGTCCCCGAGGCCGGTGTCGGCGCGCCGCTGGAGCCGCACGTCAAGAGGGGGGTACTGTCACGACTTCAACTGAAGTCGGTTCCCCTCCTCGTTCGGGTGGCATTCGGCAGTCGACGTCACCGGTCTTCTAATCATCACCGATCTACTTTTCATTTTCCATTTGTCTTGTCTTGTTTTTCACACACCTGGTTTGCATTCCCCATCATTATCTGTTGTGTATATAACCCTCTGTTTTCCCCCATGTCCTTGTGTGTGATTGTTTACTGTGAAGCCGTTTTTTTCCGGCTGGTGCATTTATTATTATGCCTCGCCTGTGTTGTGTATGGCATGTTTATCTGTATTTACGAGTTTAGCGTTTTGTATGTTTATTTGTTTGAGTAAAGTTTTTGCTCACTCAGTACTGTTCTCCTGCGCCTGACTTTATGCACCAGCTACACATGACCTTGACACTTAATATGAATTATTTTGACTTAAGTTGCTTTTGTTTTATATATGAGTATTGAATTGCATGGCCTCTAAAGGCACATTAACTACTTAGGGAGCACCGGCGCGCTAGTGGGCCATTCCCGACACTACCCGGTGAAATGTAAGGCACCAAATTCAAAATCCAAAAGTTGAATTATTAAACATTCATCAATATACAAGTGTTGCATAGTCATCAAAAGCTCTGCTTCTTGGCAATATCACAGCGTTGTCAGATTTCAAAAAGGCTTCACGGCGAAAGCACAACATTTGATTGTTTGAGGATAGCACCCCTACATATTTATGCAGTAGCATACATTTATATCCAGCGCGGGTCACACAAAACCCATTATAAGAGCTTAAAAATATCACTTACCTTTCGAAGAACTTCTGCTGAGAGCTTCCCAAGTGTCCAACGAAGACATCCAATGGTTCTTTTGTTAGAAAAAGTCCATATCCATAAATCTCTGTTTGGTTGGCGCGTTATGATCATAAAATCCACCGTTGAGTCGCCCATTGAACCGTGAAGAGAACACGTTCAAATTATACCTATAAACTTTCTACAAACAAATCAAACATCATTTTTAATGTGTCCTTAGGTATCCTTTTATGTATATTTACTGTAATATTTCAACCGGACGATAACGTGAACAATAGGAAAGGAAAATAAACTGGGGCGCGCTCACAATCTCGCACGCGTCAAACGTTGTAAACAAAAGTGGTCCCCTGACTACTTCCTCTTCCTATCCGTTCTGCTTACTCCTAGAACTTCCAGTCTTTGTATAAAGACTGTGGACATCTAGTGGAAGCCATAGGTACTGCAGTCTCAGTCCTAGGTAAAATACAAATGAATAGGCACAATGGAGAAGGTCATTTACAAAAGAAACTGCAAATCCGGATGGATTTTCCTCGGGTTTTCGCCTGCTATATCAGTTCTGTTATACTCAAATACATTATTTTAACACTCTTAGAAACTTCAGAGTGTCTCCTATCCAATAGTACTAATTATGTGCATATCCTATTTTCTGGGCCTGAGTGGCAGGCATTTTACTTTGGGCATGCCAGACTCTCCAAAACCGTCACCTATGCTGCCGCTCCCTAAGAAGTTAAAAAGTGTTCCATACAATAAGGGGATCTGCTGTACCTATATTATGTCTGAAAAAGTCAGTTATACATTTTTCAGTACTAGTTAAAAACAAGTTGTCATCCAATAGACTGATTACATTTTCAATATCCTCACCCACATGGAAATTCTGTTAGAGTAATATATATGCCAATTATTTGACTGTCCGACCGCATCCTGTCCCCTATCAACACTAACTTTTGGTGCCAGTGAGAATGACATAAGAAAGTAGTCAAGACGACTAGCTTGATTGAGCCTTCGCCATGTATATCTCACTAGGTCAGGATATTTAAGCCTCCATATACCGACTAGTACAATATATCCATGATATTCGTGATTTCCTTAAGTGCATGAAGGTGATTAGTTTGTTCGGTGATTTCCTGTATGGTTCATTGAGTTATTTAAAACTGTACTATCATCTCTCACCATAATAATAGTATTGTATTGCTTGATAAATTATTTTTATATATATTTTCAAAGAAGCGTGGATCATCATTATTTGGACCATATAGGTTAATGAGCCAAATCTGTTTATGGTCCAAAACATATTCAAAATAATCCATCTACCTTGCGGATCTGTTTGAACAATTTGCACATTCGGATCCAAATTATTATAAATTAATACCATCACCCCTTTTGAGTTTCTTTGCCCATGGGAGAAGTATATCCCACCCCTAAACAACTTTATCTACAAATGTTGAATGAGTTACCTATAAACAATAGATATTATATTCCACCTCCTTTAGCCAGGGAAATACTGATACTGATTATTGTCTGCTAAGCCATTACAATTATAACTGGCTATACTTATTTCACCAATTACCATAATGAGACAAGCATTTCCAACGCACTGAACTCGATTGGATTGTATACAGCTTTTTTTATATACACAGTGCCTTCGGAAAGTATTCAGACACCTTGACTTTTTCCACATTTTGTTACTTTGTTACAGCATTATTCTAAAATGGATTAAATAAAAAATGTTCCTCAGCAATCTACACACAATACCCCATAACGACAAAGTGAAAACGTTATGCAAAAACAGAAATGCCAAATTTACATAAGTATCAGGACCCTTTGCTATGAGACTCAAAATTGAGCTCATGTTTCCATTGATCATCCTTGATGTTTCTACAACTTGATTGGAGTCCACCTGTGGTAAATTCAATTGATTGGATGGACATAGAACACAGCTGTCTATATAAAGTCTGACAGTTGACAGTGCATGTCAGAGCAAAAACCAACGTAAACTTTGATCTGAAGTCATTCTTGTGGTTATTGTGATTTTGCTATTGTAAATGTTTGTAGGCTTATGTAGCCAAATTATATCTATGATTGTACGCTATCCATTTATGTTTTTTGTATTCTATTTTAATATATGAGAATTAACCAAAGATATCAGGCCACACATGATTACAGACACCTGTGTGTGTCTTTTGACACTATATAAATGAGTCACCCCGCAGTGTTTATCATTATACTCAGCATGTCTGTCGAAATGACATTACATTTTTGCATCTGAGCTCCTAGAGTGTGCGGCTCTCCTTTATTTTTCAAGTGTTCCACTCCACTAGCCACTCCACTAGCCAGCACCTCGCCTAAATAGGTGTGCGTTTCTTTTGCCTCTAGAGCAAAAACCAAGCCATGAGGTCGAAGGAATTGTCCGTAGAGTTCCGAGACAGGATTGTCTTGAGGCACAGATCTGGGGAAGGGTACCAAAACATTTCTGTAGCACTGAAGGTCCCGAAGAACAAAGTGGTCTCCATCATTCTTAAATGGAAGAAGTTCGGAACCACCAAGACTCCTCCTAGAGCTGGCCGCCTGGTCAAACTGAGCAATCGGGGGAGAAGGGCCTTGGTCAGGGAGGTGACCAAGAACCTGATGGTCACTTTGACAGAGCTCTAGAGTTCCTCTGTGGAAATGGGAGAACCTTCCAGAAGACTCTCAGACCTTTTGGAACAAGATTCTCTGGTCTGATGAAACCAAGCTTGAACTCTTTGGCCTGAATGCTAAGCATTACGTTTGCAGGAAATCTGGCACCATCCCTACGGTGAAGCATGGTGGTGGCAGCATCATGCTGTGGGCATGATTTTCAGTGGCAGGGACTGGTAGACTAGTCAGGATCGAGGGAGTGTGTAAACAATTGTTTTTTGTTACCATAGCATTTTTGTACGTTCTCTATAGAAGGGCACATTTGGGCAAACTCGTGTAAGACACCTGGCAGACTTGATACCAAGTTGATATTATGCCGTGATGTAATTCTTCAATGGCTTAGTCTGAAACTTTGCACACACACTGCTGCCATTGTGTGGACAACAAAAATTACACAGAATCCTACATTACTGTTTGGCCTTGCTCTTGCATTTCAAAGATGATGCAAAAAATAAATAATTAGAAAACATGTTTCTTTGTTTGTATTGTTATATTCTCTTACATTAATTTCACATTTCCACAAACTTCAAAGTGTTCCCTTTCAAATAGTATCAAGAATATGCATATCCTTGCTTCATGTCCTGAGCTACATGCAGTTAGATTTAGGCAGAACATTTAAAAAAAGGGTCCGATCCTTTTAACCAATGTCAAGTCCTAGCTGATGGCGCTCGGATACACCACCCTACCCTGAAAGACACAAACGCTGGTCCCCCGTTGTGACCATTTTCCCAAGCATCTCTGTGCAGTCAGACCTTTTGATTATTTTGTGCCACCAGGGCCACAATTTGCCCCCTCTCTGATTGTCTGAGTGGGTTACTGCAGCTAGTGTTGCCAGCACTGCCACTGCCTGGGTTGGGGCACTCAACCGGAATCGCCACCGGCTAGGTACAATGTCATCAAGGTTCTCATTAGCAGCTTTGAGAAATTCCTTTTAAATTATGCTCACCCATCCAGGGGCTTTGGCTTTGTTGGACCAACCCTGCCAGGCAGGCTCAGAATCTTTAGGGGGTAGTTCTGCTTTAGTGGGTCTCTGACCGAGTTTATGTTTCTGTCTTGGCTGCATATAAGCTACTTGCAGTAGGCCTATAAAACAGATAAGGAATAAAAAAATGGTGTCTTGCCCACTCACCCTCTGAATGGTACACATGCACAATCCATGTCTCTATTGTCTCAAGTCTTCTTATACCTGTCTCCTCCCCTTCACTGATCAAAGTGGATTTACAGGTGACATCAATACGGGATCACCTGGTCAGTCTATGTCATGGAAAGAGCAGGTTTCCTAATGTTTTGTACACTCATGTACAGTATATACATTACCTTTCAAAAGTGTGTGGTCACTTAGAAATGTCCTTGTTTTTGAAAGAAAATCACATTTTTTGTCCATTAAAATAACAACAAATTGATCAGAAATACAGATGTTACAGACGGGATTAACCCTGGAATTCTAGATTTTTTTCAGAATTCTAAATTTACCGTTAAAGGAGGCCTGGAGGCTGTTCTAGGCGTGAAGATATTTCAACTTGTCGAAGGTCTGGAAAAAGTCTAAATAATAATGCAATTCAATAAACAACCATGAACTGTTTGCAGACATTGAATTAACTGAAGTATTTGGTGATTTCAGTTATTGGCAAAATGAATCTGCAAGTAACTAACCAATCAGGTTCAATGGTAGCTAGCTAACATTAGGCTATAAATAGCAATGCAAATGGCTCTGAGATACGAATAAAATAACTACACAGCTCATACACATAATGTTAGCTAGCAAGCCAGCCAGCCAGATAACATTAGCTAGCTAGCTAACAGTACACTTTAAATTGAAATGAAAAAGACTTTCTGACCAAATTAGAAATGTGTAATCTGAAAATGTAGCCAGCTAAACTCTTATCCGTATACATGGATGGACACTTCTCTGTTACGGATGCCATGGTTGCCCTTAGTTTGAAGATGTAATCCGGAGACAGATGTTTTATGCAACAGCCTTCTGTGTGTTCTGTTTTCAACTCCCTCTGCATTTTGCAAGCAAATACCAGTTATCTTACTCTAATTCCACTGATTTCAAAACTCGGTACCCCAGAAAGTGGAGAGCAACACTTATGCACTTCTACTTCGGGATATCTTTCAAAAAAGCCACTTTAGAAAGGATTACTAACACATACTGACCAGCTCATGTTATAGGGGCGGCAGGTAGCCTAGTGGTTAGAGCGTTGGACTAGTAACCGAAAGGTTGAAAGATCGAATCCCTGAGATCCCTGAGCTGACAAGGTAAAAATCTGTCGTTCTGCCCCTGAACAAGGCACTGTTCTTCACTCACTTGCCTAGTTAAATAAAGGTAAAATAAAAACAATTGACAGAAGTGTGCTATATGGCAGACCAATCCAAACTCATCTCTTGGCATGTCCAGCCCACTCATTATCTCAGCCAATCATGGCTAGGGGGAAGGTTGCTGACTTTCTCGGTGGCTAAACCAACTAAGCTCGTAATGTATACTTTTTATTTGTATTTATAGATGGCATACAAGTTTGTTATTTAGGCACATGAAAGTTCACATGTTCCAGAAGGCATTTCTGCCCAAAGACGCATTTTTATAGAATAAAAACGTTTATGCTCAAATGGCTCTCCTGTGAAGTAGTGACTTGCGACATACACCTATTTTCCTGAAACGAGTCACAAATATATGTCTGGTGCTCCTAACCTTTTATGGCACAAATGAAAAACTTGCCTAAATAATTTTTGAATAATTGGTTGATCACAGATACCTTAAAAATAAGGTAGGGGTGTGGATCAGAAAACAAGTCAGTATCTGGTGTGACCACCAATTGCCTCATGCAGCGCGACACATCTCCAGCACATAGAGTTGATCAGGCTGTTGATTTTGGCCTGTGGCCTGTTGTCCCACTCCTCTTCAGTAACTGTGTAAATTTGCTGGATATTGGAACACGCTGTCGTACACGTTGACCTAGATAATCCCAAACATGTCTGGTGAGTATGCAGGCCATGGAAGAACTGGGATTTTTTTTGCTTCCAGGGAATTGTGTACAGATCCTTGCGACATGGGGCCATGCATTATCGTGCTGAAACATGAAGTGATGGCGGCGGATGAATGGCACGAAAATGGGCCTCAGGATCTCATCACGGTATCTCTGTGCTTTCAAATTGCCATCGATAAAATGTAATTGTGTTCTTTGCCCATAGCATATGCCTGCCCATACCATAACCCCATCGCCACCATGGGGCACTCAGTTGAAAACGCTGACATCAGCAAACTGCTCGTCTGCCATCTGTCCGGTACCCGGGATTCATCCGTGAAAAGCACACTTCTCCAGTGTGCCAGTGACATCGAAGGTGAGCAATTGTTCACCGAAGTCATTGACGACCCCGAACTGCAGTCAGATCAAGGCCCTGGTGAGGACAACGAGCATGTTAGAGGCTGTTTCAGAACTGTGGGTTTGGTTGTGCTAACCCACAGTTTCATCAGCTTTCTGGATGGCTGGTCTCAGACGATCCAGCAGGTGAAGAAGCCAGATTTGGAGGTCCTAGGCCGGCGTGGTTACATGTGGTCTGAGGTTGTGAGGCTGGTTGGATGCACTGCCAAATTCTCTAAAACGACGTTGGAGGTGACTTATGGTGGAGAAATTACCAATCAATGATCTGGCAACAGCTCTGGTGGACATTCCTGCAGTCAGCATGCCTATTGCATGCTCCTCAATACTTGAGACATCTGTGGCATTACGTTGCGTGACAAAACTGTACATTTTAGAGTGACCTTTTATTGTCCCCAGCTGTTTAATCAGCTTCTTGATATGCCACACCTGTCAGGTGGATGGATTATCTTGGCAAAGTAGAAATGCTCACTAACAGGGATTTAAACAAATTTGTGCACAAAAAGAGAGATGTAAAGCTTTTTGTTTGTATGGAAAAATTCTGGGATATTTTCTCTCCCCCAGTGAAACGAATCTTGTCCAAACAGGCTTTTGACAATTACCTGATTTTAATTTATGTCGCTAATTACTCATTCGAAACTACACACGGTTGGTCTGTTTTTAAACTCACTTTGTGGATATGCCAATCTAATATAGGCCGTTTTCATTTTCAACATGTGAAAAGTGCCTTAGACATTCTTTGAGACACGAGGAAGTACAGTCGTGAGAGAGAAGACAAGAAGCATGAAGGCTGAAACTCTGGGGAGCTGAACTTTGCTTGACTGTAATACATTAATACAAAGTCATATTCAACATTACTTAGAGGTTTTTGTGCTTGTGAGGAACAGTGCCATGGCCTTTCGAAAAACAAAGAGCGAGAGAGCTCTCATTGTCTGCCCAGCTCGTTGCTACTGAACAGGAAATTAGGCGAGGCATCGAAATCTGCATGTTAGCCATACTAATTGCCTCCTCCCAAACACAGGGACTGGAACGATTTGGAGTGGATTAGAAGTCTTGCTACAGATCATATAGCCAATCTATTATTAAATGAGGATTGGCCACTATGGCAGAGTTCCCAGACAGTTATAAGCAGAGTGCGCTGCCAGGCTTGGTGCCAGTTTGATAATATTGTTTGGTATGGGAACACAGGCAAGTGCACATTATATGCAACACATTCATTTAAATCCCTGCGTATGATTCTGTCAAACAAAAAACAGTGTTTGTTGTGATTGTGGTGTTGACATGTTTCTATGGTGGTGAGAGGTCAGAATGATGCTTGTTTATCCAAGATATTCCCCCCAATGTGTACCTGTGTAATGTTTATCACGGTGGGCAATCTGTTCTGAAAGTTAGCTGGCATTGCTGGTTGCCTGAGTACGTACAGTTGAAGTCGGACGTTTACATACACTTAGGTTGGAGTCATTAAAACTCATTTTTCAAACTATAGTTTTGGCAAGTCGGTTAGTACATCTACTTTGTGCGTGACACAAATAATTTTTCCAACAATTGTTTACAGACAGATTATTTCACTTATAATTCACTGTATCACAATTCCAGTGGGTCAGAAGTTTACATACACTAAGTTGACTGTGCCTTTAAACAGCTTGGAAAATTCCCTAAAATGATATCATGGCTTTAGAAGCTTCTGATAGGCTAATTGACATCATTTGAGTCAATTGGAGGTGTACCTCTGGATGTGTTTCAAGGCCTACCTTCAAACTCAGTGCCTCTTTGCTTGACATCATGGGAAAATCAATAGAAATCAGCCAAAACCTCAGAAAAACAATTGTAGACCTCCACAAGTCTGGTTCATCCTTGGGAGCAATTTCCAAACGCCTGAAGGTACCACGTTCATCTGTACAAACAATAGTACTGTCACGACTTCCGCCGAAGTCGGGCCCTCTCCTTGTTCGGGCGGCGTTCGGCGGTCGACGTCACCGGCCTTCTAGCCATCGCCAATCCACTTTTCATTTTCCATTTGTTTTGTCTTTGTTTTATACACACCTGGTTTCAATTCCCCAATTACATGTTCATTATTTAACCCTCTGTTTTCCCCATGTTTGTGTGCGTTATTGTTCCAAATGTATGTCAGTCCATTTGGTGGGCTTGGTATTGTTACTACTTTGTTAATTCCTTTGAGTAAACTACGTTGTGTTGCTCATCTCTGCTGTCCTGCGCCTGACTTTTTGCACCAACTACACCACGCACTCTGACAAGTACGCAAGTATAAACACCATGGGACCACGCAGCCTTCATACCACTCAGGAGGAGATGCATTCTGTCTCCTAGAGATGAATGTACTTTGGTGGGAAAAATGCAAATCAATCCCAGAACAACAGCAAAGGACGCTGTGAAGAGGATGGAGGAAACAGGTACAAAAGTATCTACAGTGGGGCAAAAAAGTATTTAGTCAGCCACCAATTGTGCAAGTTCTCTCACTTAAAAAGATGAGAGAGGCCTGTAATTTTCATCATAGGTACACTTCAACTATGACAGACAAAATGAGGAAAAAAAATCCAGAAAATCACATTGTAGGATTTTTAATGAATTTATTTGCAAATTATGGTGGAAAATAAGTATTTGGTCAATAACAAAAGTTTATCTCAATACTTTGTTATATACCCTTTGTTGGCAATGACAGAGGTCAAACGTTTTCTGTAAGTCTTCACAAGGTTTTCACACACTGTTGCTGGTATTTTGGCCCATTCCTCCATGCAGATCTCCTCTAGAGCAGTGATGTTTTGGGGCTGTCGCTGGGCAACACGGACTTTCANGGGGCTGTTTTTCTGCAAAGGGACGAGGACGACTGATTCGTGTAAAGGAAAGAATGAATGGGGCCATGTATCGTGAGATTTTGAGTGAAAACCTCCTTCCATCAGCAAGGGCATTGAAGATGAAACGTGGCTGGGTCTTTCAGCATGACAATGATCCCAAACACACCGCCCGGGCAACGAAGGAGTGGCTTCGTAAGAAGCATTTCAAGGTCCTGGAGTGGCCTAGCCAGTCTCCAGATCTCAACCCCATAGAAAATCTTTGGAGGGAGTTGAAAGTCCGTGTTGCCCAGCGACAGCCCCAAAACATCACTGCTCTAGAGGAGATCTGCATGGAGGAATGGGCCAAAATACCAGCAACAGTGTGTGAAAACCTTGTGAAGACTTACAGAAAACGTTTGACCTCTGTCATTGCCAACAAAGGGTATATAACAAAGTATTGAGATAAACTTTTGTTATTGACCAAATACTTATTTTCCACCATAATTTGCAAATAAATAAATTAAAAATCCTACAATGTGATTTTCTGGATTTCTTTTTCTCATTTCGTCTGTCATAGTTGAAGTGTACCTATGATGAAAATTACAGGCCTCTCTCATCTTTTTAAGTTGGAGAACTTGCACAATTGGTGGCTGACTAAATACTTTTTTGCCCGACTGTATATCCACAGGAAAACGAGTCCGATATCGACATAATCTGAAAGGCCGCCCAGCAAGGAAAAAGCCACTGTTCCAAAACCACCATAAAAAAGCCAGACTACGGTTTGCAACTGCACATTGGGACAAAGATTGTACTTTTTTTCCACTGGTCTGATGAAACAAAAATAGAACTGTTTGGCCACAATAACCATCATTATGTTTGGAGGAAAAAGGGGGAGGCATGCAAGCTGAAGAACACCATCCCAACCGTGAAGCACAGGGGTTTCAGCATCATGTTGTGGGGGTGCTTTGCTGCAGGAGGGACTGGTGCACTTCACAAGATAGATGGCATCATTCCGAGGGAAAATTATGTGGATATATAAATGATGTGGATATAGTGAAGCAATATCTCAAGACCTCAGTCAGGAAGTTAAAGCTTGGTCGCAAATGGGTCTTCCAAATGGACAATGACCCCAAGCATACTTCCAAAGTTGTGGCAAAATGGCTTAAGGACAACAAAGTCAAGGTATTGGAGTGGCCATCACAAAGCCCTGACTTCAATCCTATAGAAAATTTGTGGGCAGAACTGAAAAAGCGTGTGCGAGCAAGGAGGCCTACAAACCTGACCCAGTTACACCAGCTCTGTCAGGAGGAATGGGACAAAATTCACCCAACTTATTGTGGGAAACTTGTGGAAGGCTACCCGAAAGGTTTGACCCAAGTTAAACAATTTAAAGGCAATGCTACCAAATACTAATTGAGTGTATGTAAACTTCTGACCCACTGGGAATGTGATGAAAGAAATAAAAGCTGAAAGAAATAATTCTCTCTACTATTATTCTGACATTTCACGTTCTTAAAATAAAGTGGTGATCCTAACTGACCTAAGACAGCAAATTTTTACTAGGATTAAATGTCAAGAATTGTGAAAAACTGAGTTTAAATGTATTTGGCTAAGGTGTATGTAAACTTCCGACTTCAACTGTAATTACAAGTCACATGTAAGGTAAGTCATTATGGGTGTGAATTGTTGTATGCTCAAAACAACTCATTGCCATTGGCCAGTTATTTTTTTGTGAGAAAGTACTGTATTTTTTTTTATTAACCTTTATTTAACCAGGTAAAATGTATTGAGGTTAAGAACCTCTTTTGCGAGGGTGACCTGGCAAGAAGGAAAAACAAGGAAATAGCAGCGTGTCCGTAAAACATTACAGAAAATACAGAATACACACAAAAGACAAAGTGTCACAACTGAAGATTAGAAACAACTGCAGTTATCACAAACAGTGTTGTTGATCAGAGTCTTAAAAACAGGCAAGGACACTTACTCCCCTAACTTTAAATCTTCTGAAGCATGTTCCAGGATGAAGGGGCATTATGGGAAAAAGATTGTTTCCCCATCTCAGTTCTATCCTTAGGAACAGACAAGGACAGTAGCGACTGTGAACAAAGACTATATTGTTAGACTGATCTGGTCAGTAAAGAACAGAGATACAAAGGGAGTTGTCCCATCAGTGCTTAGTACACAAAAGTGTACCAGTGCTTTAGCCTCCTGGTGGAGAGAGAGGTCCATTACACCACAGCACACAAATCACAGTGATGGGTGAGTGATCTAGCATTTGTAATAAATCTTAAAGCACCATGATACACTGTGTCCTGAGTTTGTAAGGTACTTGCTGAGGCCTGCATATAGACAATATCACCATAATCCAGCACTGATAACAAAAGGTGCTTTGAACAAGATATTTTCTGACTAACATTGAAAAGCAAGATTTGTTCCTGAAATAGAAACCCAATTTCAACTTGGTCAAGTTTCTTTGTCAAGTTATCAATGTGCTGTTTAAAATTCAACTTTGAATCTAACCAAATCCCAAGATACTTATAGGAGGTGACCCTATCAATTTGTTGGCCTGTTATCTTCTTAGGGAGCGGCAGCAGAGGTGACGGTTTTGGAGAGTCTGGCGTGCCCAAAGTAAAATGCCTGCCACTCAGGCTCAGAAAATAGTATATGCATAATTAGTACTATTGGATAGGGAATACTCTGAAGTTTCTAAAACTGTTAAAATAATGCTGGGAGTATAACAGAACTGATATAGCAGGCGAAAACAAGAGGAATTCTTTTTTTTGTGACATTTCCTCAGTTTGATAGGCTTCCTATTGAAATCCCAATATAATAGCTCCCAGATTGCAGTACCAATGGCTTCCACTAGATGTCAACAGTCTTTAGACAGTGTTTCAAGGCTTTATCATTGAACAGAACCGAATAGAAGAAGAATTGGTGAAAGCACCACGGATGTCAATAACTTTTCCTGGGCGCGAGACCGTGAGCGCGCTCCTCTTTATTTTCCTTTTATATCGTTTAGGATATCATCTGTGTAAAATATAATCATTAAAATTTATAAAAGTATACCTAAGGATACATTATAAATGATGTTTGATTTGTTTGGGCAAAGTTGATAGGTATAATTTGAACGCTTTCTCTTCACTGTACAACGTGCGACTCGACGGTGGATTTTCTGAACATAACGCGCCAACCAAACAGAGATTTATGGATATAATAAATGACTTTTTCTAACAAAAGAACCATGGATTGTCTTGTTTGGACACTTCGGAACAGCAGAAGATCTTCAAAAGGTAAGTGATTTATTTTAGCTCTTATATGTGTTTTGTGTGACCCACGCTGGTTACAGATTTATGCTAATGCGTAAAATATGAGAGGTGCTATCCTCAAACAATCAAATGTTGTGCTTTCGCCATAAAGGCTTTTTGAAATCTGAAAACACTGTGATATTGCCAAGACTCAGAGCTTTTGATGACTATGCAGCAATTGTATATTGATGAATGTTTAATAATTCAACTTTTGGATTTTGAATTTGGCGCCTTACATTTAACCGGGTAGTGTCGGGAACGGGCGCCCCAGCGCTCCTTAATGATGCTTAAGAGGTTAAACATTTCAAGCAGTTTATTCTTGTCAGTCACATCTATTCAATTAGAGGTACATTTCAGTGGAAGATCAGAGGAGTTCGTGTTACCATTCATGGATTTAATGGTTTTCCATAATTTTGTCGGGTTATTGAGGTTTGCCTTGGTAGATTCGTAATAGTAGCTAGATTTGCATTTCCGTATTAACAAGGTGCACTTATTTCTCAGTTCCCTGAATAACTGCCATTCAGTCTGGGAATTACCCTTTCTGGCTTTGGCCCATTGTGTGTTTCTGGATCAAATCAGATAATTCCCCTGTAAACAAGGGGTTGTCTACCTCTTACCCGGTACTTTTTGAAAGGGGCGTGTTTATCACAGATAGTAAAAAACAGAATGAAAATAGGAGAGTGCCTCTTCGACATCTGGAATAAGTGCAATTATATCCCAGTTGCATGCCTAAAGTTCATGCAGGAATCCCTACTCACAGAACTGCGTAAAATTTCGCTTGACTATGAGAGGGCACTTTGGGGATTTTGGTGTCTCTAATGCAAGCAACTGCACAATGATCACTTAAATCATTAGCGAAAATACCAATTGTTTGTTAGAATAACATCAATAAATGTTGACTTAGAGATGTCTTTGGGATTGAGTCTTGTGACTGCATTTGTAATTGTAGTAAAATGTAATGTATTGCAGTCCTCTTATGGCCTCAGAGTTTGGAGATAACCAATCCCAGTTTAAATCGCATCAACCACGCATCAGTTCAGCCAGAGAATCCAGGGATTCTACTTTTGCAGATGTAGGTCTATAACAACCTATCAAATCTAAGTTCACAGCTTTCGATAACTGCAGCTTCAATGCTAAAACCTCCAACTGTTTTTGTTTAGATAAAGACCTTAGTTCAGTAACCACATATCTGTCTTTAATATACGTAGATGGCTATACCTCCCGCCTTTACTTTGTCGGTCACATCGATAAACATTATAACCATACAAGCCTATAGACTGATTTAGAACAGATTTCTTAAGGTATCTAACTGTGACCAACAGATGCATATCAGTATTCCCAGTCATGTGAAATCCATAGATTAGGGTCTACTTTATTTACTTCCATTGACTGTGACTCAGTAAAATCTTTGAAATTGCTGCATGTTGCGTTTAGATTTTTGTTCAGTGTAGTTTAAGGTCTGGGTGGGATAAAAATGAAAGTAAAGTACTCTATATCCCCCTAGAGTCTAAGTAACATAATACAAAAATCCCCATCAATATGTCAGTTTGTTGGTGATATCTTATCTTATTTTTTGAATTGGATGCGTCTCAATCCACCGCATCCGCTGATGTCGCACTGCCACATCTACGGTGACAGGTGGCAGAGCGAGAGCTGTGTTTGTCAGACCATGAGACATCCCAAAAATCCATTATCATGAAATCGTCTGTAGCATACAAATGGTTTGACCTTCAAACGATTATTTCCACTCTATGGAACTCCCACAAGTGTCTTATGAAATCGGTAGCGTCAATGTGCCAACTTCTGTTTGTAGCGTCCGAACCATTTGGGATACAAACTGTGGCCCCACTGTGGAAAGGGAAGATTCTTACAAAAATGATGGTGTTCTCCATTTTGCTCGACGACACCCACATCTGTCACAGGAGTCGTCTGAAGGTAACCTGTACCGGTTTTAAAAAAGGTATGGAAGTGTGAAGGTAGTTTGTGTCTACTCAAAAATGGGGTTAAATCTGTGTAAATAAATGACATATTTCCTGAGCTTTCTTATATCTCCTAGATAGTGGACAAACACTTAAATCTTGTTTCCTATTTTTTATTGTCTTTATCATTTATGAATGTGTTATTCAATGAGTTTCTCTGGGCTATAGTAGTAAAGGCCAAATTCAATATTTTATCACTTTAATATTTTCCTTTGATACCTAAAGGGGTCCTAAAATTCCAACTCAAATAGCTAAATAATCCATTGTATGACCATCTTAAAACAATTCCATATATCAGCGTAGAACCCCCCAGACTTTTAAGAAATAACTTACTTCAGCTGGTCCTAATTCACCACCTACCCCTCCCCCTTGGCCCCAGCCATCTGTAAGGAGGAAGCTTCACTACTTAATACCTGTCCAGACCCCTCAGATTTGCAAACATCAAAGAGTTAGGGCCAGGGCGAGCAGGTAGGTAGTGAGTTGGGTCTGTTATCACATCTTCCCACTTTCTAAATAAAGGCATCCCAACAAATATGCATCTTTCCTGCTTCAGGAGTTCAGCTTCTCGCCATCTGACAAACATTTGGGAAGGGGTAGTAGTTGGTATGAGGGTTTTGGCGTGGATGATGTTCAGGGAGGCCAGCTTCCAGTTGTGGACTGGGGCTGGTCAGCTTCCAGTTGTGGACCGGGGCTGCAGGGTGACCTGCCATACAGTCTATTTGTTAGGCAGATGTACAAAGGCATGACAAAGGATGCCGTTTAAATAACATTGAAGGTGGTTGATGAAGCAATTGGATTCAGGTGAATGTGGCGGACTTGTGGCTAATGAAGATTGGATGCAGTTGGCTCTATGACCATAATGGAGTTCCTTGCTAATGGCCGTATTCCAATATGGGTGTCTGGGCCCATATATGGAGTTTTTGCTCCAGGGAGCGTTTCACTATGAATGTATTGTATTGGAATGCGGCCGGGAGCAAGAAGAACAAGCACATATATGGAAGATCCTGTTGTGGGTTAGGTGTCTCTTCTGAATCTTAAAGAGCGACTGCCTTTAAAACTTCTTAGGGATCGGTGATCCCTGTAATATCATTACAGCACAGGTGTCACAAAACTCAAAAATAGCGATAAAATAAATAGTTTACCTATGAAGATCTTCCTCTGATGGCAATCCAAAGGGTCCCAGCTACACAATAAATGGTCCTTTTGTTCGATAAAGTCCCTCTTTAAATCCCAAAAGCTCTGTTTGGTTGGCGCGTTTTGTTCAGTAATCCACCGTTCCACTCATTCAATATACAAGACATAGAAAACATAAACAAGTTACCTATAAACTTTGTCCAAACAACTCAAACAATGTTTCTAATCAAACCTCAGGTACCCTAATATGTATATAAACGATTATATTTCAGACGGAAAATAACTTGCTCAATAGAACAGGAAAAAACCGAAGAGCGCGCTCTCTGTCACGCGCGCCAAAGAGTAGAGTCCTCTCCAGAGTCCACTGGCAAAAACAGCTCTTACTCGTTGGTTTTTCAAAAAACAAGCCTGAAACCTTGTCTAAAGACTGTTGACATCTAGTGGAAGCCATAGGAACTGCAATCTGGGAGCTAAATCCCCCTGCTTTGAATAGCATGTCAAAGGAAAAAGTGTGACATCACAAAATCACATTTTCCGGATGGATTTTCAGAGTTTCTATCCAATACTACTAATTATGTGCATATCCTAGTTTCTGGGCCTGAGTAACAGGCATTTTACTTTGGGCACGCCAGACTCTCAGAACTTCCGAACACTTCCTCCTAGCCAAAACAGGTTAAAAAGCAACGTATCCCTTTGAAAACAGCCTATGTGGCATCGATAGGAGCCAGAAACAGTTATACTAGTGTCAAAATTGACTACAAAGTGTAAACAGTTGCGGTGATTGCTCACTATCCACTAGCATAGACAGTGAAACAGACCTGCCCAGCATCTCTTACTTTGTTTACATAAGACAACACATTGCAAATTTTTTTTGCACCAAACATCTTAGTTAAATGTAAAATTGCACAACTAAAACATCCTTGGCAAAAACGTCATCGTTAGTTATATTTTGAGGAAGTGAAATAAGCTTATAAACTACACATGAAGAGTTTTTTCCCAAAATGCTATGTACATATTCCCGAAAATTCAATCTCTTTCATATCTAATCATAGCATGGGGTTGTTCAATCACAGACATGTATTTGTTTAAAATCTATCACCTGATGGTTTTATTTCAGAGAGAAAAATAATGCTATACTATATATCTGCCTCAATCTCAGATAAATAAGTAGTACTGCTAAATTATACACAGTCAGATGTATGAAATATATATTTTTTTATAAATAACTGTACAAATGATAAAATTGTGACATCAATATTTTAAATGTAAAATAATAATAATAATGTATGTAAAACATTACATTTGACATTTTTGTCATTTCGTAGATGCTCTTATTCAGAGCGACTTACAGTTGATTTTAAGATAGCTAGGTGAGAGAACCAGATATCAGTTAAATATAGAGGATACGAAGATTCCATTCCAACTAAAAAAATAATAATTTATAACATTTTAATACACATCTAAGATCACAGTCATATTTTACACACACGTGAAGGTATCCATAAGCAATCATTTCTAATGAAAAACCATTGGTGGCTATAGTGTTTTCGAAATAAACTCTTCCCATACTGTCTGAAACATAGGCAATTTACCACTGCTGCTACAAATGATAGATAAAGGGATTAGGAATCGTGCCTTTTTTTTCTCTACTTTAAAGAGATAAAGGCTACTAAAAGGGTAACAACATGCATACGACCAATATAATCACACTGCGATAGCAATGAGTCTTCTCAATGGGTGAGGAATTGACCAACATTATTGGGTGAAATGGGTTCTTCTTTGAAAGCCAATCCGTTTCAGCAGACAGTCATCAATAATGGCACGTCTTAATCCACTCTGTCTTCAGCAGGCATCTGCTGGGTTTCCAGTATCCTTTTGGATTACTGCTCAGCATATCGACAAACAGTAACCCAGATACCGAGGGCTTGCATCATTATGCATGACAAATGACCGGCGCTCAGTCGGTGCGACAGTTGGCTTTTCTTTCCCATTACTGTTTAGCAATGGCTTCCAGCTTGAGGCATTGCACATTAGGAATCTTTATTCCCCCAATCGTGTGGCGTAACAGAAACAGAGAGGGACCCGAGAACTGGGAACTGTGGCTTGATTCATGAGGTGGTAAGATAAGTATATTGATACACTGACCTCTCGAGAGGATCAAGCCAATGCCCAATTCCCTATTCGCTATTACCCCAATCACCAGTCATTGCCAAGGAAACTGGAAATTAAGATGAAAGGAAACTAGGTTTTCTAATTAAGAGACAACAGATAAGCGAGCACTCCCAATGCCTGGGTATTCAAACAGCACCTGCCTATCTTAGAACATTTCAAGACGGCCATAATACAATGGCTGGTTAAATAGTAATTTTGCGGTTCGATCGAGACACACGCCAGACACCAACACAGAACATCTTATTTGTGCTTGAAGCGACTAGAATCATCTTGTTTGAAGCCGCACGAACAAGCAAGTCAGAGGGTAATAAGATTTTCAGAGCCAAAACATTATTAGAGGATGGTTATCACATGTTTGCAAATGAAGTAATGCGAAGTGACACATTTGCCACTCCCCAACAGCTCTCACTAATGGTTGGGATGATCACCAACAACCCCAAAAACTTTTTTCCGATTGGGGAAGAGGGAAGCGGGAGAAAGCTGTTTGTTAGGGTTTGAGAGAAAAAAATTGACCGAAAAAACAATTGTGTGACTCATTCATACGTTGAACACATTTGTTGTGGAATTGGAGTCAACTGTCACTCTGGCAGAGAGGGAGATTGTTTAGAGCTATTGGCAGGCTGCTAAGAGCAATTCATCTCCCCCTAAAATGCCTGTGTAATCCGTCCGTGGATCCTGCCTATTCTCAGCTGAAGGAGACTCATATGTGCTAACTGCAGCTAGACAGCAGCCACATGCACTCCAGGATGTACATACACTTGCTGTACATTTCTCATTCACTACTATATGGGGACCAAAATACTATACACACTTCCTCAAGACTGATATCAGCATATGTTACACAAATACTGTATATGGAGACCCCCTACTTTAAGCACTTTTTCAAGACTGATATTTACATATACAGTTGAAGTCGGACGTTTACATACACTTAGGTTGGAGTCATTCAAAATTGTTTTTCAACCACTCCACAAATTTCTTGTTAACAAACTATAGTTTTGGCAAGTCAGTTACGACATCTACTTTGTGCATGACATAAGTAATTTTTCCAATAATTGATTACAGACTGATTATTTCACTTATACAGTGGGGCAAAAAAGTATTTAGTCAGCCACCAATTCTGCAAGTTCTCTCACTTAAAAAGATGAGAGAGGCCTGTCATTTTCATCATAGGTACACTTCAACTATGACAGACAAAATGAGGAAATAAAATCCTGAAAATCACATTGTAGGATTTTTTATTAATTTATTTGCAAATTATGGTGGAAAATAAGTATTTGGTCACATACAAACAAGCAAGATTTCTGGCTCTCACAGACCTGTAACTTCTTCTTTAAGAGGCTCCTCTGTCCTCCACTCGTTACCTGTATTAATGGCACCTGTTTGAACTTGTTATCAGTATAAAAGACACCTGTTCACAACCTCAAACAGTCACACTCCAAACTCCACTATGGCCAAGACCAAAGAGCTGTCAAAGGACACCAGAAACAAAATTGTAGACCTGCACCAGGTTGGGAAGACTGAATCTGCAATAGGTAAGCAGCTTGGTTTGAAGAAATCAACTGTGGGAGCAATTATTAGGAAATGGAAGACATACAAGACCACTGATAATCTTCCTCGATCTGGGGCTCCACGCAAGATCTCACCCCGTGGGGTCAAAATGATCACAAGAACGGTGAGAAAAAATCCCAGAACCACACGGGGGGACCTAGTGAATGACCTGCAGAGAGCTGGGACCAAAGTAACAAAGCCTACCATCAGTAACACACTACGCCGCCAGGGACTCAAATCCTGCAGTGACAGACGTGTCCCCCTGCTTAAGCCAGTACATGTTCAGGCCCGTCTGAAGTTTGCTAGAGAGCATTTGGATGATCCAGATGAGGATTGGGAGAATGTCATATGGTCAGATGAAACCAAAATA
>QNTS01003220.1:52103-69600 GCA_003317085.1 Hucho hucho | reverse complement strand
GTATGACTCGAGACTTAACTTGGACTTGAGATGTATGACTCGAGAGACTCAGAAGACTTGTTTAGATCTCCCCATCCCAAAAGGGTATCACTCTCACCCTCCTCTCATTGACTCCAGCCACCCTAGTCATAGACTGTTCTCTCTGCTATCGCACGGCAAGTGGTACCGGAGCGCCAAGTCTAGGTCCAAGAGGCTTCTAAACAGCTTCTACCCCCAAGCCATAAGACTCATGAACATGTAGTCAAATGGCTACCCAGACTATCTGCAGTGCCCCCCCCCCACACCCCCTCTTTACACCACTGCTACTCTCTGTTGTCATCTATGCATAGTCACTTTAATAACTCTACCTACATGCAATATACTACCTCAAATAACCGGTGCCCCCGCACATTGACTCTGTATCGGTACCCCCCTGTATAAAGTCTCGCTATTGTTATTTCACTGCTGCTCTTTAATTACTTGTTACTTTTATTTCTTATTCTTATCTGTATTTTAGAAACTGCATTGTTGGTTAGGGGCTCGTAATTAAGCATTTCACTGTAAGGTCTACACCTGTTGTGTTCGGCGCATGTGACTAATACAATTTGATTTGATCTTGTCAACTCCTCTCCTCTCGCAGCACCTTCTGTTATTAGCCAACCAACCTCCACAGACCTCTTAACGCACATCTAGTTGGCGGGGGTGGGAAAACAACAACACTGGACTCAAATTGGACATTTCCCGATGTCACTCAAACTGTGTCTGTCAACACTAGCAGAGAGGAAGAGGCGAAGCGAGTGGTTAGTCTCCCGTCAACATCTGTCCACGGGATAAGCAGAACGATAAGAAGAGCTCCTGCTTTCCCGCCTTTGGAACAACTGCCATTGTTAAGGGCGGAGACAAGACCATCTTGTCATTATATACAGTATCTCTGACGCTAGTTCGCCAATTCAAAGAGACATTGATTGAGTCTGTCATCATCATGGCATCATCTGCATCAGTCCCAGAAATCGTTGCATTCGGTTATGTGGTGGTGGGGGAAAAAAGGTCCAAAATCAACGATGCAATTGCAACAACCTCAAACTTTGTCAGCCATATGGTGGGTGACCCAAGGAAACCTCTCTGTCAGACCATATGTCTACTGTGACAGAGATGTGGTCAGCTTGTGCCTTCTGGTCTTGTCGATCTTGGAGCTTATGGTTCTGCAACACACTGGAGTGCATTTTTCTATCAACCACTGACAACAAGTGACGAAAGCTTGTGTTCAACCATGGACAGGGGAATGTTGCAATCCACAATCAGGTCTGACATTATGGAATTGGTGATAGCTTTTTTTCAGTGGATGGTTTGTGTTGCACAGAGCGTGTCTCTATGAATTGGGAAATGTGAGGCTGCTGAGGGTCACTGCTGATCGTCTTGCTCTTCTGGTATTATGAAAGCTATAAAATAAGTTATTTAATTTTTTATTTTCTAAATTGTTTCATATGATGGAGATAATCAAATCTCCATCTCACCATCATTTTTTGTTGAAGTCATGAATGAGCATAACGTTAAGGAAACTGATATTATTCAGTAGGTAATTATCTGTGCATCTACAAAATTAAAATGATTTAATAGTAGGCAGAGATGTTAAAAACAAAACAACAATCTAAATGTGCTGTCCACTTTGGACACAAATGGGGAGCTATTGCAAGCTAGCTAGCTAGCTAACGTTAGTAAGTTCCAGAACATTAGTGGTGGGGGATGGGTTGAAGGAGACTAAAACTGTCAGTCCAGCTCTTTCCAAAGCGTCCAAGATTAGCTCATTGCTCCACACTAGCACCACTTTTAGAGAGTCATTTGAGGGTGAGTTTAGAGTGAGGGGAATCCCTGCTGAAGTGAACATCTACTGGAACTCCACAATGAGGCAGGTGAGAATAGTTCCCCAATTTTGACTACCAAAAGTGTTGTTGGGTAATGGAAGAGGTGGGGCATAACAAGGAATTCATATTTTCATTGAGAGAGTGGAAACTACTGAAAGAGTTGTGCAACATTCTTCAGCCTTCTGCAGAAGCCACAGATATTACCCAAGGTGTCACAATCAGTGCAGTGGTTCCTTGCTTTCTTTCCCTACACCATCATCTGGAGATGCAGAAAACACAAGTGAGCAACCTTACTGGCCTGGTCCAAAGTATCCAAGCATCACTGAAGAGGAGATTTCTTGGAATCTTCATCAATGTCAAGATGGCCACCCCATCTGGAGATTGAGGAACCACACCCTTCTCAGACTGTCTATTTAGCAGCTGTGCTATATCCCTTCTTTTCCCTGATGTGACTGAAACATGTTCTGCTGGATGAGGGTATTAAGGACCAGGGGACTGAAATGGTGAAAGGTCTGGATTATTTTCATAAAAACTTGACCAATAGAGTTAACGCTTTGCCTAAATCATTTAAGTTATACAGCATTTTCATTTAAATAGTTTTTTTTTGTTTCTGTCTATATTTGTTTTTTCATCAGATTTAAGTCTGCGAGAGGCTTCAGAGACTGGGCAACCTGTGGATCCAACCACCACTGAGGAGGAGGACCGTTCTCGGGGAGAGGACTCAGGGTTGTTTGCAGCATATTGCAAAAGACAAAAGAGAGAAGTATGTGGCACCCCTGTATCTCAGCCACTTCCTTGACATTTGTGAAGGACAGAACAACCTCTTGTTCTGGGCTACGAACATAAACATTCCTTCACTGTTCCGAGTGGCAATGAGGGTCTTGGATGTGCCTGCATCAAGTGCTCCTCTGGCGCGTGTGCTCAGCCATGAGGGAATCATACTGCAGCCCCATCACTCACAAATGGGTGATAGACTCTTGGGCAATTTGATATTTTGCAAATGCAATGCACTGTAAGAGATAGATGAAAGTCATGATTATAATGTAGCATTAAAGTCCTTAGAGGACATATAATGGCTACTCTGAAGTTTGCACTTGTTTTTTTGTATAGTCATGCAAAAACCAAACACAATTTTGGATTTTACTGGTCTCTATTTTGTGCCTACAGTAGGTTTAAGTTCAAATTGTGTTGAACACCTACGTACAATGGCTGCTCTGAAGTCTGCACGTTTTTTTATTGTATAGTCATGCAAAACCAAACAACTTTTTGTATTTTGCTGGTTTACATTTTGTGTCTACGGTAGGCGTAAGTTGTGTTGAAAAGAGCCCAAAAGTCTTGTCATTGGTGCCATTTGTATGGCCTTTCTTCCTTCTTAAAAAATATATTATTTTACACCCTTTTTCTCCCCAATTTTGATCTTCTCTCATTGCTGCAACTCCCGAACGGGCTAGGGAGGCGACGGTCGGGTCATGCGTCCTCCAAAACATGACCCGCCAAACCGCGCTGCATAACACCCGCCCACTTAACCCGGAAGTCAGCCGCACCAATGTGTTGGAGGAAACACCATTCACCTGCAGGCACCTGGCCCGCCACAAGGAGTCGCTAGAGCGTGATGAGCCAAGTAAAGTCCCTCCAGTCAAACCCTCCCCTAAAATACAAAAAACTTGAAGGTTAAGACCAGAGACTTGCTTAGAGTAAAACCTTTTTTTTTATTACACATTTATTTTACTAGGCAGGTCAATTAAGAACAAATTCTTATTTTACATTGACGGCCTACCCCGGCCAAACCCTCCCATTACCCGGACTACGCTGGGCCATTTGTGCAATGCAATATGGGACTCCCAATCACGATAGAACCAGGGTGTCTGTAGTGACGCCTCTACCACTGAGATGCAGCCTTAGATCGCCACTCGGTAGCCCTAAATGAGACAGTGCATTTGCTATGAGTTACAGTGGAGGCTGTCGATATGGAGGTGTGAGAGAGAGAGAGAGAGCGAGAGGAAGTGTGTGAGTTAGCCGATTACCTGGAGGGGGATGAAGGAAAGGTTTCCTTATCATCAGCTAATTAAAGCGTAGGACACAGGAGGGCCTGACAGAACAACATCCATTTTAATCAAACCCTTTCCTCTGTCATAAAGACATCTCAACAGCTGTCCCTTTTCTGAAGGCTATGTTCCAAATGGCACCCTATTCCCTATATAGTGCAATACTTGACCACGGCCCATTGGATTCCCTTAGGGCTCTATTCTAAAGTAGTGCACTATTTAGGGAATAGGGTGGAATTTAGGGGGCCATCTACAATATGTCTGTTATTTCAGCATCTGTCTTTTAATAAAATATACATTTTTATTAAATCTTTTTTGACATTTCGCAATTGGAGATGGGCAGTTCGCTTTTGTATTTTCATGCTGTTTTGGAGGAGAAACAGAATAGGAAAATGATAGAGTGAATCAGCTATCATGATATGGGACTTTTGCCTCTCGCTTAAAAACATAATTGATAGTTTTGTTGTTTAACTTATTTGAGAAATTATCGGTGGCACTGTTAGTCCTTGCATACACAACTCCATCTATGAATTTGAAACAGTTTTTTTTTGTGGCGAGGCCGCTGTTGACTGAGAACGAATGACGGTTTTGGGCTTTAAAACCTGCAAGTATATAATGCATAAGTTTGCAGTTAGGATGCATTGTTTGGTTTGGCCAACCAGGACCTCTAGGGATAACCACTATGAATAATAAAGTCAGTCAGGTCTCAACTTACTGATGAGAGATAGCATAGTAGAATTCAAAACGTGCAATTTTGAAATTTGGTAGTGCATCAGCATTTTTACTCAGTTTTACTCAGTCACTGACAGTCAATCAATTAGCCCATGTTAGCTAACATTTTATAGATTGATAGCTAGGTAAGTTAGTCTAGCCAGCTATCTAAACCTTGTAGTAATCATGTCCGATTTGTTGACAAGGCACCCAAGGCACGTGCCCAGGGGCCCTGACCACCAGAGGGCCGCAATTGATTTTGTTAGTCACTCTCACTCAAATTTCATATGAACATGGTAGGGAATTTGCATTAAAACTGCAACATTTTCTCTCCATCCCATGGCAAAATGAGTAGAATCACATGAAATGTGTTTAAAAACAACATTTTCTCTCTGCTCCATGGAAACATTTGTAGAATTGCAGAAAATCTGCTTTAAAACTTCAACATTTTCTCCACGCCCCATGTAAAACAAATTAAACATTTCAGGACATTAACATTAAACCTATAAATGTTTCTCTCTGCTGCCAAGAGGGGGGCCATTCAAATGTTTTGTCTGCAACCAAATCTTTCTTAGGGCCCCCAAAATTCTAGAGGCCCTGCACATGTTCAAGTTATTAGCCTTATGCTACAATGGTCAAATGTAATAAATCTTTAGTACTGGTAATCAGAATGTGTAAATTGGGTGTCAAGTTATTTGACTTCGATTTGATTAACATTTGAAGTGTAATTTTAAGATTACTTTAAAAAAAGCTATTATTCCAAGTCTCTAAAAAGCTATTGTTTACCTTTAATATTTCTAAATAAATCATTTCTATTTCTTCAGCCAATGGCCCACCACTCAGATTATATTTTGGCACACCAAGCCCAAAGGTTTGAGCACGACTGACATAGGGAATATAGGGTACCATTTTGGACACAGATTGAAGATCAATCTCTGTGTACGTCTGTACTCTCTACTCTTTCATTCCCTCTTCCTTTTCATATCCACAGTCCTGATGAATAGGATTGGTTTCATTCATCTGACAGCAATGATTATCAATTGTTACTACAGATGTATTTCTGTTCATTGTAGACATCTTGAAGACTTATGACGTGTTACCAGTACCTCATCAAGCGTGAGGGCCTACTAGTAGCTAGAAGTAGAGTAGAGTATTTCCATAAGTACATCATACACTACACTCTAATAAAAAAAGGGTTCTGCAGCTGTCCTCATATGATAACCTTTATTGGTTCCAGGTAGAACCCTTTTTGGTTCCAGGTAGAACTATTTTGGGTCCCATGTAGAACCTTCTGTAGAAAGGGTTCTACACAGAACCCAAAAGGGTTCTACCTGGAACCAAAAGTGTTTAATTGTACCTTGAACCAAAAGAGTTTCTTCGAAGGGTTCTCCTATGGGGACAGCCGAAGAACCCTTTTGAGTTCTAGATACATTGTAGCACCTATTTTTCGAAGAGTGTACTCAGATACATATGTAATACGTGGCGAGCAGAAATCATCCGGTATTTGATTATGATGATGTATTCACCTAGCAGCGGATACTTCGCCAGAGCCAGACTACCTTTATTATGCATGTGACAGCGGATACCTCTCCGCATTTGCAATATTCATGCAGGCTGAATATGTATGGGTCAGTCATGAAATATGGGCGATTTTACAGTGTTCCAAACTCGTTCCCCAAGAACGCCTTTTTCCTAATTGGATCCGGAGATCTTTTTTTCCATCACACCCCCTCCTTCATCCCTCCTTTCCTTCCTCTCCTCTTTTCCCTCCCACTCTCCAATGTGTTCAGGAGCGAGTTGGGATGGCGGCAGGCAACAGAGCTAATTGCATTAGCATCAATTTACTGGTGTGGCAAAGGACAGCTGTGTACACCAATGTGATGACTCAGCTAGCAAACCAAAAGTGTGTGTGTCTGAGAGAGTAAGTGTACACGTGGTAGAGAAAGTGTGTGTGTCTGAGAGAGAACGTGTACACGTGGTAGAGAAAGTGTGTGTGTCTGAGAGTAAGTGTACACGTGGTAGAGAAAATGTGTGTGTCTGAGAGAGAACGTGTACACGTGGTAGATAAAGTGTGTGTGTCTGAGAGTAAGTGTACACGTGGTAGAGAAAATGTGTGTGTCTGAGAGAGAACGTGTACACGTGGTAGATAAAGTATGTGTGTCTGAGAGTAAGTGTACACGTGGTAGAGAAAGTGTGTGTGTCAGAGAGTAAGTGTTCACGTGGTAGATAAAGTGTGTGTGTCTGAGAGTAAGTGTACACGTGGTAGAGAAAGTGTGTGTGTCTGAGAGAGTAAGTGTACACGTGGTAGATAAAGTGTGTGTGTCTGAGAGCAAGTGTACACGTGGTGGAGAAAGTGTGTGTGTCTGAGAGAGTAAGTGTTCACGTGGTAGAGAAAGTGTGTGTGTCTGAGAGAGTAAGTGTTCACGTGGTAGAGAAAGTGTGTGTGTCTGAGAGAGTAAGTGTACACGTGGTAGAGAAAGTGTGTGTGTCTGAGAGAGTAAGTGTACACGTGGTAGAGAAAGTGTGTGTGTCTGAGAGTAAGTGTACACGTGGTAGAGAAAGTGTGTGTGTCTGAGAGAGTAAGTGTACACGTGGTAGATAAAGTGTGTGTGGGTGTGTTGCTGTATTCCAACGTCACCGGCTCTCCGAAGAGAGACTGTACTGCTACGTCAAGTTATGCAGATTGAGCGAAGACGGCTCATTCACACTCTCACACACTTACACTCCCGTGGTGACCTCCTCCTGTTTAGAGATGATGAATCATATTTATGGCCTTGTGTCTCTGTTACTCCAGCATCAAGGGGAAGATTCAAATATCACGTCACAGCCTCTTAGTGCCTTCAGATCAGTGGGCATACGTCCCCTTTCTTCCCTCTGCCCCGAAGGCACATGGCATGAGTAAATTCCATGCAGGTGTAAAGAAAAATATTGATAGTATCTCCATAATGCCTGTGTGGGAGGGAGAAAGTGTGTCTACTGGTGTGCGTGACACCAAACAGTACTGGCACTGACTTCTAAGGGGACTTCTATGCAACACAGACTCAAACTGGTAGCAAATTAGTTTTAAAAAGCCACATCACCATTTGAAAACGTCAACATTTGTTTTAAAGTCAGATCTTGTTTTACATTTCTGGGTAAATTAATTAGTAATTATACAACAGGTGGGTCTAATCCTGAATGCTGATTGGTTAAAACTATTTCACAAGTTACCACCGGCTAAATATATGATGTTAAAATTCCTATTTACTCTGTTTCATTTCACTGCGCAATCCACTGTCTCATCAACCCTGCCAGGCAACTTATAAACTTGATCTCCACTGTAAAAAGCATCTCCCATTTCTTTCAGACTAGCATTTAGTTTTCAACAGCAGAGATTTGTATAAACCGTTTTGTCGGTCTCTCCGAACCTTTTCAATATTGTTTCAATATTCAATTGCGATCTCCACTGTCCCATATAAAGTGAATGTGTCCGAACGAGACAGACAGCAAATTGAGCTGGTTGTCATAGCAACACACACAACTTTTTTCAGTTGACTGGCTAAATCGATACTTTGTTGCGAAAACTAAAATGGATGAGTGGAACATTTCTTTTTATCTTTTCGGCAGCATGACTATGGATGAATGGGAAATAGAGATGGCAATAATACCCAGGCATGCAGATTTGGAGGATACTGCATTGAATGACCTAGAGAAAAGCCTCAACGAAAAAAACACTGTTAAGAATACAAACTGGGCTGTGCGTTGCTTCGAGGGCTAGCTAGCAGAGAAGAAGAAAAGTTGTTGACTTCAAAACTGTTACCAAGGAAGGGGGAGCAGTACCTGGCACACCGGAGTGGGCTCAACCTGTTTCTAAAGGACCCACCCATTGGTCGCAGCTGGTGCCTTATGAAGGACACTGAATTTACCACCTCGAATCATGTAATTCTTTGCAATAGCAAACAGCTAAGGCAAGAAAAATATATCACAGCCACCCTCCCATCACCGATAAGGGCAAGGCCCAGCTCCAAAACTCCTAGGCTCTGAATCCTGGTACACCAAGGGGTCTGGTACAGAAAGTGTGGTCGACCTCCAGTTACATCTGTCTCGAAGAGGAAAAGAGGGGAACAGACGACTGAAGCCCAACTCATTCCTCGTAAAAACAGACGAGAACGGTCTAAGGTATGTTGTTCATAGCCTGTCTGTGTTATTTCTAATTTGCACTTGTAATTAGGCTACAGGAAAACAATTTTATAACAACGCATTCTCTCTCTCAGATACGCCACTCTCGCATATAATGAGGGCACAAAGAATCACTTGGACCCAAGGGAGAGGGGCAGGGAGTCCAAGAGGGGATTCATGTTCGAACAGCCAGGGAATCCACTATGCCCCGTGGCATCAGTGGAGAAATATCTATCGAAATGCCCAAGGAGAGGAGAGTGTATCGGGGACTCGATCTGGTACATGTCAGAGCCGATGGGCGTGAACTATCTGGTAGTACTTCTACCCAAGATCTGCAGGGCAGCAGGAACAACTACAGTGAGCGAAAAAAGTATTTGATCCCCTGCTGATTTTGTACGTTTGCCCACTGACAAAGAAATGATCAGTGTGTCTTTTATACAGGTAACGAGCTGATAAATAAAATAAAAAAACAAAATAGGAAAAACGCCAAGGGGGATGAAAACTTTAGAAAGGCACTGTATTGTACAATGGTGTCAATGTAGTATATCAGTTTAGTGGTTGCCTTTTCTTTTTTTTTGTTGACAATACACAAATATATATATTCCAGTCAAAAGTTTGGACACACATACTTTTTTTAAAACTATTTTCTACATTGCAGAATAATAGTGAAGACATCAAACTATGAAATAACACATATGGAATCATGAAGTAACCAAAAAAGTGTTAAACTAATCCAAATATATTTTGGATTTGAGATTCTTCAAAGTAGCCACCCTTTGCATTGATGACCGGTTTGCACACTCTTGCCATTATATCAACCAACTTCACCTGTAAAGCTTTTTCAACAGTCTTGAAGTAGTTCCCACATATGCTGAGAACTTGTTGGCTGCTTTTCCTTCACTCTGTGGTCCAACTCATCTCAAACCATCTCAATTGGGTTGAGGTCCGATGATTGTGGAGGCCAGGTCATCTGATGCAGCACTCCATCACTCTCCTTCTTGGTCAAATAGCTCTTACACAGCCTGGAGGTGTGTTGGGTCATTGTCCTGTTGAAAAACAAACGATTGTCCCACTAAGTGCAAACCAGATGGGAATGGCGTATTGGCGTATCGCTGCAGAATGCTGTGGTAGCCCTGCTGGTTAAGTGTGCCTTGAATTGTAAATAAATCACAGACCGTGACATCAGAAAAGCACCCCCACACCATCACACCTTCTCCTCCATGCTACACGGTGGGAACCACACATGCAGAGATCATCCGTTCACCTACTATGCTACCCACCAAAAATCTCAAATTTGGACTCATCAGACCAAAGGACAGATTTCCACCGGTCTAATATCCATTGCTCGTGTTTCTTGGCCCGAACAAGTCTCTTCTTCTTATTGGTGTCCTTTAGTAGTGGTTTCTTTGCAGCAATTCGACCATGAAAGCCTTATTCATGCAGTCTCCTCTGAACAGTTGATGTTGAGATGTGTCTGTTACTTGAACTCTGTGAAGCATTTATTTGGGCTGCAATTTCTGAGGCTAGTGAACTTATCCTCTGCAGCAGAGGTAACTGGGTCTTTCTTTCCTGTGGCGGTCCTCATGAGAGCCAGTTTCATCATAGCACTTGATGGTTTTTGCGACTGAACTTGACGAAACTTTCAAAGATCTTGAAATGTTTCGTATTGACTGACCTTCATGTCTTAAAGTAATGATGGACTGTCATTTCTCTTTGCTTATTTGAGCTGTTCTTGCCATAATATGAACTTGGTATTTTACTGAATAGTGCTATCTTCTGTATATCACCCCTACCTTGTCACAACACAACTGATTGGCTCAAACGCATTAAGAAGGAAAGAAATTACACAAATTAACTTTTAGCAAGGCACACCTGTTAATTGAAATGCATTCCAGGTGACTACCTCATGAAGCTGGTTGAGAGAATGCCAAGAGTGTACAAAGTTGTCATCAAGGCTTTTTACCTCATGGCTAGGTTTTTGCTTTGTCATGCACTGTCAACTGTGGGACCTTATATAGACAGGTGTGTGCCTTTCCAACTCATGTCCAATTAATTCAATTTACCACATGTGGACTCTAATCAAGATGTAGAAACATCTGAAGGATGATCAATAGAAACAGGATTCACCTGAGCTCAATTTCGAGTCTCATAGCAAAGGGTCTGAATACTGGGCTCCCGAGTGGCGCAGCGGTCTAAGACACAGCATCTTAGTGCTAGAGGTGTCACTACAGACACCCTGGTTTGAATCCAGGCTGTATCACAACCGGCCATGATTGGGAGTCCTATAGGGCGGCGCACAATTGGCCCAGCGTCGTCTGGGTTAGGCCGGTGTAGGTTATTTTCATTGAAAATAAGAATTTGTTCTTAACTGACTTAACTGTTAAATAAAGGTTAAATAAAATAATAATATATATATATATATGTAAATAAGGTGTTTCTAAAAACCTGTTTTAGCTTCTTCCTCATGGTGTATTGTGTGTAGGTTGCTGAGGATTCTTTTTTATTTTATCCATTTTAGAATAAGGCTGTAACGTAACAAAATGTGGAAAAAGTCAAGGGGTCTGAATACTTTCCGAAGGCACTGTATATTTAGACCATATATTGCATTATTTTATGGCTGGTTATGATACCTACATAAGATTGTCAAAACCCACAAAACTTACCACCGTAGTTATTTTATGGCTGGTTATGATACCTACATAAGATTGTCAAAACCCACAAAACTTACCACCCTAGTTATTTTATGACTGGTTATGAAATTTACATACCGTAAGAGTGTCAAAACCCACAATACCTACCACGGTAGTTATTTTATGGCTGGTTATGACATTTACATACCGTAAGAGTGTCAAAACCCACAATACCTACCACGGTAGTTATTTTATGGCTGGTTATGCCATTTACATACCGTAAGAGTGTCAAAACCCACATAACCCACAAGGCAAAACATTCTATTACACCACAGCCTACTTTTCAACAGAATGTTTATGTTATATAACATATACTGAAATTGACCATATTAAATTATCATTGTAATTATGCACAAATTGGTCTGTTGCTGATGACTGGGATGAATTAAGGAGCAGATTTTGAGAGCAGCAAAAGACACCATATCTTTGACTGATGACTGACATACAGTAAGGAAATGTACGTGATAGGGCTTTCTGGCGTATATGATTATGATGGTCATAAAGTTCATTTTCTTAGTCCAAGTGACACAGGACGGTCATAATGCTTCATGACATTGTCATAAAGTGTATTTTCTGCAAGTTATTTAAAATATGATGGAAAAAACATGACTGTAAACAGAATTCATGTCACGACTTCGACTGAAGTCGGTTCCCCTCCTCGTTCGGGCGGCATTCGGCGGTCGACGTCACCGGTCTTCTAATCATCACCGATCTACTTTTCATTTTCCATTTGTCTTGTCTTGTTTTCCACACACCTGGTTTGCATTCCCCATCATTATCTGTTGTGTATTTAACCCTCTGTTTCCCCCCATGTCCTTGTGTGTGATTGTTTATTGTTAAGCCGTTTCTTTCCCGGCTGGTGCATTTCATTTTATGCCTAGCCTGTTTTGTGTTTGGCATGTGTCTTTGTATTTCACGCATTTAGCGTTTTGCCTGATATTTTGTTTGAGTAAAGTGTTTTGCTCACTCAGTACTGTTCTCCTGCGCCTGACTTCTATGCACCTGCTACACAAGAGCCTGACAGCATCACACACCCGCCATGGAGTCAGCAGGAGCAGGTACCCCAGTCAGAGGAGTTGAGGAACACGTCCAGGAACACGCGGCTATGTTACATCATCTCAGTGCCATGATGGATCGCGTTGTCCAGACCATGGACCGCTGGGATAGACAGGAAGTCTCTCCAGCGCCTCCACCAACGCAACCGGGGTTACCTCTACCCGTCCCGTCCGGATCCAGCTCCAGTGGGATGCGTCTCTCCCTTCCCAGGGAGTATGATGGGACGGCCGCACAGTGCAAGGGGTTCCTCTTACAACTGGACCTATACCTGGCTACCGTTCACCCAGCTCCCCTCTGGCCTCGTCTCCTGCCTCTCGGGGAGAGCTCTGGAGTGGGCCAACGCCGTGTGGGGAGAAGAAGACGCGGTGTTGGACCACTTTGAGGAGTTCACCCGTCGCTTCCAGGCAGTCTTTGACCATCCACCCGAAGGTAGAGTGGCGGGGGAACAACTTTTTCATTTGAGGCAGGGGACGAGGAGTGCACAGGGGTTCGCACTGGAGTTCCAGACTTTGGCCGCTGGAGCCGGATGGAATGACAGGGCCCTCATTGACCATTATCGATGCAGCCTGCGCGAGGACGTCCGACGAGAGTTGGCCTGCAGGGATGCCACCATTAACTTTGACCAAATAGTAGATCTGTCCATCCAGTTGGATAACCTGCTGGTTACCCGTGGACGTCCTGAGGGGGCTCTGTCGGTTCCATCTCCCAGTAATCCTGCTCCGGTGCCCATGGAGTTGGGAGGGGCTGCACGTAGGGAGGCTGGAGGAGGGGCCTTCACGTGCACCATCTGTGGCCGCAGAGGACACACTGCCGGTCGGTGCCGGGTTGGTCCTTCTGGGAATCGAGGCAGCAGGCAGGGCACTCTGGCGTCACCCCAGGTGAGAATGCACCACTCTCATCCAGAGTCCTCTGTTGTTCACCTGTTTGTACCTGTCTGTTTCCCTGAGTTTTCCCCGCATTCTCAGTATAAGGCGCTAGTCGATTCAGGCACAGCTGGGAATTTTATTGACAGAGCGTTAGCCCTTAGTTTAGGTATCCCCATTATACCTGTGGTTAGACCTTTCCTGTTTCACGCTCTGGATAGTCGACCATTAGGGTCCGGGCTAATCAAGGAGGCCACCATCTCCCTGTTCATGGAGACGCATGGGGGTCACGAGGAGAGAATAGGGTCCGTCTGTTATATCTGGAGTATTTCTCCTCTCTTATCCGGTGTCCTGTGTGAATTTAAGTATGCTCTCTCTAATTATCTCTCTCTCTCTTTTTTTTTTTCTCTCTCTCTCTCTCTCTCTCTCTCTCTCTCTCTCTCTCTCTCTCTCTCTCTCTCTCTCTCTCTCTCTCAGGACCTGAGCATTAGGACCATTCCTCAAGGCCTACATGGCCGTGCTGCTTCTCCAGTTTCAACTGTTCTGCCTGTTTTATGAACATTTTAAAATCTTGTCCATGTTCTGTTATAATCTGCACCCGGCACAGCCAGAAGAGGACTGGCCACCCCTTACAGCCTGGTTCCTCTCTAGGTTTCTTCCTAGGTTTTGGCCTTTCTAGGGAGTTTTTCCTAGGCACCGTGCTTTTACACCTGCATTGCTTCTTGTTCTGGGTTTTAGGCTGAGTTTCAGCTGATGTAAGAAAGGCTTTAGAAATACATTTGATTTGATTTAAACTTTCTCATTGATTCTCCTGCGTTTCCCGTGGTACTAGGCCTTCCTTGGTTGGCTCGTCATAACCCCACCATTTCCTGGCAACAGAGGGCTCTCACGAGGTGGCCGCAAGAGTGCTCGGGGAGGTGTGTAGGAGTCCAGACCAGGTCTCCACCGTGCACATCCCCCCAGAATATGCCGATTTGGCTCTCGCCTTCTGTAAAAGGAAGGCGACACAATTACCACCCCATCGACGGAGGGATTGTGCGATAAATCTCCTGGTAGACGCTGCCCTTCCCAGGAGTCACGTGTATCCCCTGTTGCAAGAGGAGACGGCGGCTATGGAAACATATGTCTCCGAATCCCTGGGGCAGGATACATTCATCCCTCCACTTCACCTGCCTCCTCTAGTTTCTTTTTTGTGAAGAAGAAGGATGGAAGTCTGTGCCCGTGCATTGACTATAGAGGTCTCAATCAAATCACGGTGAGGTACAGCTACCCGCTACCTCTTATCGCCACGGCGATTGAGTCAATGCACGGGGCGCGCTTCTTCACTAAACTGGATCTCAGGAGCACGTACAACCTGGTGCGTATCCGGGAGAGAGACGAGTGGAAAACCACCTCAGGTCATTATGAATACCTCGTCATGCCGTACGGGTTGATGAATGCTCCATCAGTCTTCTAATCCTTTGTAGACAAGATTTTCAGGGACCTGCACGGGCAGGGTGTATATCGATGACATTCTGATATACTCCACTACTCGCGCCGAGCATGTGTCCTTGCTGCGCAAGGTACTTGGACGACTGTTGGAGCATGACCTGTACGTCAAGGCTGAGAAATGCCTGTTCTTTCAGCTGGCCGTCTCCTTCCTAGGGTATCCCATTTCCACATCAGGGGTGGAGATGGAGAGTGATCGCATTGCAGCCGTGCGTAATTGGCCGACTCCCACCACAGTAAAGGAGGTGCAGCGATTTTTAGGGTTTGCCCATTACTACCGGAGATTTATACGGGGTTTTGGCCAGGTGGCTGCTCCCATTACCTCACTGCTGAAGGGGGGTCCTGTATGTCTGCAGTGGTCGGTTGAGGCGGACAGGGCTTTTGGGCAACTAAGAGCTCTGTTTACCTCGGCTCCCGGGCTGGCCCATCCGGATCCCTCTTTGGCATTCATAGTGGAGGTGGACGCGTCCGAGGCTGGGACCGGAGCCATTCTCTCTCAGCGCTCGGGCACGCCACCGGAACTATGATGTGGGGGACCGGGAGTTGTTGTCTGTGGTTAAGGCTTTGAAGGTGTGGAGACATTGGCTTGAGGGGGCTAAACACCCTTTCCTCATCTGGACTGACCACCGCAACCTGGAGTATATCCGGGCAGCTAGGAGACTGAATCCTCGTCAGGCAAGGTGGGCCATGTTCTTTACCCGTTTTGTGTATACCCTGTCTTACAGACCAGGTTCCAGGTTATCCTGGCTTCCTGCCTGGTAGCGCCGGTCGTGTGGGAGCTGGACACGGACATAGAACAGGCATTGCGTACAGAGCCCGCTCCACCTCAGTGTCCCATTGGGCGTCAGTATGTTCCGCCTGTTGTCTGTGACCGGTTGATCTATTGGGCCCACACATCACCCTCCTCTGGTCATCCAGGGATTGGGCGGACAGTGCGCTGTCTGACTGGGAAGTACTGGTGGCCCACCCTGGCTCGGGATGTGAGGGTTTATGTTTCCTCCTGCTCGGTGTGCGCTCAGTGTAAGGCTCCTAGACACCTGCCCAGAGGTAAGCTACATCCCTTACCTGTTCCACAACTGCCTTGGTCACACCTGTCGGTGGATTTTCGAACGGATCTTGGTCGTTGTGGATCGTTTCTCTAAGTCCTGTCGTCTCATTCCTATGCCCGGTCTTCCTACAGCCCTACAAACTGCGGAGGCCCTGTTTACTCACGTATTCCGGGACTACGGGGTGCCTGAGGATATAGTGTCTGATCGGGGTTCCCAGTTCACTTCAAGAGTCTGGAGGGCATTCATGGAACGTCTGGGGGTCTCGATCAGCCTTACCTCAGGTTTCCCCTCTGAGATTAATGGGCAGGTGGAAAGAGTGAACCAGGATGTGGGCAGGTTTTTGGACCGGCCGAGGGAGTGGGCGGTGTTCGTGCCCTGGGCAGAGATGGCGCAGAACTCGCTCCGCCACTCCTCCACTAACCTTTCCCCTTTTCAGTGTGTTTTGGGGTACCAGCCGGTTCTGGCACCATGGCATCAGAGTCAGACCGAGGCTTCTGCGGTAGACGATTGGTTCAGGTGCGCGGAGGAGACCTGGGAAGCCGCCCATGGTCACCTCCAGTAGACCGCGCTGCGCCAAAAGACCAGCTCTCGACCCGAAACCTGCCCCTTCGCCTGTCCTGCCGGAAGCTGGGTCCGCGGTTTGTGGGGCCATTTAAAGTCCTGAGGAGAGTGAATGAGGTATGTTACAGCCGGATCGCCCTGCGCCTCGTCCTCCGGGTCGGCCTTGAGGCCGATATTGGCGCGCTGCTGGAGCCACACGTCAAGGGGGGGGGGGTACTGTCATGAAGTTGGTTCCCCTCCTCGTTTTTGCGGCATTCGGCGGTCGACGTCACCGGTCTTCTAATCATCACCGATCTACTTTTCATTTTCCATTTGTCTTGTCTTGTTTTTCACACAACTGGTTTGCATTCCCCATAAATATCTGTTGTGTATTTAACCCTCTGGTTTCACCCATGTCCTTGTGTGTGATTGTTTATTGTTAAGACATTTCTTTCGGGCTGGTGCATTTCATTTTATGCCTCTCCTGTTTTGCGTTTGGAATGTGTCTTTGTATTTTACGCGATTAGCGTTTTGCCTGATATTTTGTTTGAGTAAAGTGTTTTGCTCACTCAGTACTGTTCTCCTGCGCCTGACTTCTATGCACCAGCTACACAAGAGCCTGCCAATTCATTACAACAACAACTTAGTACTTTTGAATAAAGATGTCATAACCATAGCCAGGGTAGGTATCGCTGCTGAGGTCAGAGATCAATCATTTTATGGTTGAGGTTTCACTAATTAGCGGGGGAGTGGGGACCACTCCCTCTGATAGCTTGCACATTATTAGGACATTTGAGAGGAGAGAAAAAAAACATATATATATATATACAGTGAGGGAAAAAAGTATTTGATCCCCTGCTGATTTTGTACGTTTGCCCACTGACAAAGAAATGATCAGTCTATAATTTTAATGGTAGGTTTATTTGAACAGTGAGAGACAGAATAACAACAAAAAAATCCAGAAAAACACGTGAAAAATGTTATAAATGGAATTGCATTTTAATGAGGGAAATAAGTATTTGACCCCCTCTCAATCAGAAAGATTTCTGGCTCCCA
>QNTS01003220.1:26049-50791 GCA_003317085.1 Hucho hucho | reverse complement strand
TAAATCGCTTACCTTTCAAATAACTTCTTCTGAGGGCTTCCCAAGTGTCCAAACAAGAGAATCCATGGTTCTTTTGTTAGAAAAAGTAATTCATTATATCCATAAATCTCAGTTTGGTTGGCACGTTATGTTCAGCTACTCCACCAAGCATTGTCAGTCTACTCGCCCGTTTTACAGTGAAGGGATCGCGTTCAAGTTATACCTCTCATCTTTTCACAAACAAATCAAATATCATTAATAATGCATCCTTATGTATTCTTTTATGAATAATAGCGATCATATTTTACACGGACGGTAACTGAAACGTTATAAAAGGAAAAGAAAGCTGGGCGCGTTCACGTTCTCGTGAACGTGCACGTTTGTTTACCTTTTTCCCTTCCTGTAGTAATTCTTCTTCTATTAGGATTCCCTCAGGGCTTTTTCCTCCAGACACTTTCCAGAGACTGTTGACATCCAGTGGAAGCCATAGGTACTGCAACCTGTGTCCTATTCCCCATTGATTTATATTACCAGGCTTACAAAGTGAGAGGAAGGAAACAGAAAAAGGAATTCCGGACAGAAATTTCTCAGGTTTTTGCCTGCTATATCTGTTCTGGTATACCCACAGACTATATCTTAATGGTTTTAGACACTTCAGAGTGTTTCCTATCCAATAGTACTAATTATGTGAATATCCTAGTTTCTGGCCCTGAGTGGCGGGCATTTAACTTTGGGCACATCAGACAGGCGAAAATTCGGAAAATGGGACCCTAGCTGTAAGAGGACTTCCACGTCTTCGGCGCCCGGGGGACAGTGGGTTAACTGCCTTGCTCAGGGACAGATTTTTACCTAACCCTAACCTTAACCCCAAAACCTAACCTTAACCCTAACCCTAGCTCAGTGGTACTATTTGCGCAGCCCGCAGGCCGCCCGCGAACACTTAATTCGCTGTGATTTTCCTATTTTCCATTCATAATACATAACAATGATACAATTTCAATTCAATGTGTTTAACTTCTTACGGAGTGGTGGGGCGCTAGCGACACTCCCGACACTACCCAGGTGAAATGCAAGGCGCCAAAATCAAAATCCAAAAGTTGAATTATTAAACATGCACCAATATACAGTGTTTCATAGTCATCAAAAGCTCTGCTTCTTGGCAATATCACAGCGTTGTCAGATTTCAAAAAGGCTTTACGGCGAAAGCACCACATTTGATTGTTTGAGGATAGCACCCCACATATTTTTCCTATTACCATAAATTCATAAGCCTCCACGGTTCACAGAAAACACATTTCACAGTGAAAACAAATCAATTACCTTTTGAAAAACTTCTGCTGAGGGCTTCCCAAGTGTCCAACGAAGACAATCCATGGTTCTGTTGTTAGAAAAAGTAATGTATTATATCCATAAATCTCCGTTTGGTTGGCGCGTTATGATAAGAAAATACAGCCTCCAATCGTCCATTGAAACGTGAAGAGAACTCGTTCAACTTATACCTATAAACTTGTCCAAGAACAATCAAACATCATTTTAAATGTATCCTTAGGAACACTTTTATGTATAAATAGTATAATATTTCAACCGGAATATAAACTGGGCGATAAGAAAGGAAAAAAACAAAGAACGCGCCAGCCAGGAGCACGCATTTATGTGTGGACACTTCCTTATTCGTCTTCTTCTCTGCTCTAAAAGCATCTAAGAAGAATCAGAACACTTTCTCGAGACTGTTGACATCCAGAGGAAGCGATAGGTACTGCATCCATATGCCCTTATATGGGCATTTTCATACGGGAGGGGTTCTAAATGAGGCAATGTGTCAAAACCACTTTTTCCAGGACAGAAATTCCTCGGGTTTTTGCCTGCCATATCCGTTCTGTTATACTCACAGACAAAATGTTAACACTTTTAGAAAATTCAGAGTGTTTCCTATCCAATGGTACTAAATATGTGCATATCCTATTTTCCGGGCCTGAATGGGAGGCATTTTACTTTGGGCACGCCAGGCTCTCCAAAACGGTCACCTCGTGCGCTGCTCCCAAAGAAGTTAATGCAGGCCTGAATCACTTAACTGAATGTATTGTTCCCTGGAGGGCAGATAGATCGCAGTATAGCGCAGCTGTTGAACAGAAAGCCTGAAATAGAACGCAACTGCTCAGCTACAGCGACCAACACAGTTTGCTACTAGCTAATTTTGCAGTCTGGTAGAAATGGATCGATTTATTGTAAAAAATAAACATGAATCTATTGACATTGAAAATGAAGGGGAAGAGCTGGAGAACAATGTGACAGCAATGAACGAACAACCACCGGAGAACCAGGAAAATCAGGAAGATGGTGGTGGGGAAATGCAGCTAGCTAACATAGCTAACGTGGCTAAGAGAAGGATACAGTCGTGTCAAGAAGAACACAAAGTTCCAAGAGAAATGGACATGCAAGTAGGTTTTTGTACTGCATGACGGGACTAGCTCACTTTGTCTTATTCGCCAGAAGGCAGTCAATTGTTTTAAACAGGCTAATTTAGAGCGACATTTCCAGTCACACCATTGACAAAACATATCCGCAGCTCAAAGGACAACAACAAATGATGGACAGATCTAGCACTGTTGCAGAGAAAACCACAGAGATAACACTGCTTGGATACTCGTGAGAAACAAGAAGGCCTTCACAGACGCGGAGATTGTCAAATAATGTTTTTGGCCTCAGCCAAAATATTGTATACTGATTTCACAAACAAGGAAGCTATTTTAAGGGACTGCAAATTAAGGGACTGCAACTCTCAGACTCGACCATAACAAGATGTATAGAAGACATCGGCGAGGACATCGGTAAGCAACTGATTACTGACATATCCGTGGCGCCGTGTTTTAGTATTGCGCTTGACAAAAGCACTGATGTAAGTCACATTACCTAATTATGTGTTTGGGTCCGCTTCCCTCAAAACAAGTCGTTCAGAGAGGAACTTCTATGATTTTCTGCCCCTTCAGGGACAAACACGAGGAGAGGATATTCTGATAGCCCTTGTTACATTTTTTGCTGATAATAATATTGACTGGTCAAATCTGGCATCTGTGTGCACTGACGGCGCCCCAAATATGCGAGGGAAGGAGAAGGGACTCGTAGACCTGATGAGAAAGAGAGAGGATATTCACAAATTTGTTACGTTTCATTGTATCATTCATCAGGAATCACTTGTGGCTAAACTCACAGACTGTGACTTACAGAATGTGATGCAGCAAATCGTGCGCGTGGTGAACATTATTATTGCGAGGGCACTAAATCACCGGCAATTCTGCCAGTTGCTGGAGGAATACCAGACAGAATACGCCGACTTGATATTTCACAATGAGGTGAGATGGCTGTCTCGTGGCAGAGTTTTAGAAAGGTTTCTCTCTCTCCTCCCTCAAATCCGTGAATTTGTTGCAAGCAAGGGGAGAGAAGAGCCAGAGCTGGATGATCCACAGTGGATATTAAATCTGGCTTTTTAAACTGACATCACCTGCCACTGAACACTGTGAATCTCCAGCTCCAAGGGAAAGCTAAAACTCTGGGGGAAATGCTGCGTGTGGTCACAGCATTTCAAAATAAAATCAGCACACTGTTCATACATGACAGACAGTTTGTTCACATCCCACCCTGACATACTGCAACATTTTAGCTATGATCCATTTGTGTTGAAGTTGGAGTTTGAGTCAAGATTCAAGGATATCATGGAGTACAAGGAGTTGTTCAACTTCACTGAGAGCCCCTTTCATGTGCCAGTGTCATCTCTGACCCCCAGTCATCACAGCCCTCTGTCCAGACCGTGCTGGAATAGAGAGTGAGATAGTGGAGCTGCACGCAAATGACACATTGCAAGGTGAACTAAGATCAGGTGTTACCCACTTCTGGAGCCTTGTGTCAGACACAGAGTATCCACTTCTGAAGCAGTGTGTGCAAAAGGTGACATTTTTTGTCAGCACTTATTCATGTGAAGCAACATTTTCAACAATGAACATTGTGAAACAAAAACAGAGAAACAGACTGACCAATGCACACCTGGATTGCCTCACAAGTATAGCAACAACAGACTATACATTTAGAATGAATTCAGTCAAGGAGCAGAAGGGACATTTTCGCTCATCCAACTACTGAGGTAACCCTTAACATGGGTCTTATATATGTGATGTAGCCTATTTTATGTGTGTATGTATATATTTGTGATGTGCTGTACATCAAAGCAATTGCATGTGCTCTATTGCTCTGAATTTGCTCTCAATTGATAATTGATAATATTGGAAGAAAAAGTACAACAAACTAATGATCTCTGGTGCCCTCTGAATGATTGTCTCAACCCAAAGTGGCCTCCTTACAAAACATTGTAAGTAACACTGCCCTAGCTCCTAACCATAACCTAATTCTAACCTTAACCCACAACCCCTAGAAATAGCATTTGGTCTTGTCCCCAGTTGGTCAAATTTTGTTAGTTTGTTAGAATCCAGGCTGTATCACATCCGACCGTGATTGGGAGTCCCATAGGGCGGCGCACAATTGGCCCAGCGTCATCTATTTGTTCTTAACTGACTTGCCTAGTTAAATAAAGGTTACACACACACACACACGCACACCACACTGATCAAAAAGTTATTTTGTTGCAATTTACGTATGTCCCCATTACCAGTAAAACATAATCAAAACCTATTTCTTTCACTTACTTGCTGTGCTGTTTCGTTGTTCATTTGTTCAGTCGTTTCATTCTCAACTTATTTAACACTATTTGACGTGTCAAATAACACTATTTGATGTGTCAATTAAGCTTGTTGACCAATCCGGACCTGAATATGACTGCGAGTCACATAATAATTTAACGCGTTCATACATTTTTTACATAGTTATTACACATTGATTACACTATCACTCGTATTTCATATGTCACACCGATTCATAGATACGTATGCTATGATGCTGGTATAGTTGTCTCTCACACCTTCAGTGCTGGTCATTAAAAAAAAGCTAGCTAGCTCATGGATGCAAACAATGTTCTTCCCCAAAAACATAGCAAAACGACTGTTTCAGTAGCTATAGTTAGCTAGCTAACTAACTATATAGCTAGGTGTCATCATCTAAAATAACCCTAATTAATGGTGGTCGGACCCATCTATGTGAAAATAGCCGCAATAAGGATTAGCCACAACAGTGGACTTTGCGGTTAGCCTTCAAAATAAAAGTATGGCATAATTCTATTATTTGTATTCATTTGCATCACTGTAAATGGCATACTTTTATTTTGAAGGCAAACCACAAACTCCACTTTTGTGCCTAATCGTTATTGTGGCTAGCTTCACAACACATAACCCGGTCCGGTCGAGCCTCATGAAGCTAGCTGGCTGCTTATAACGTTAGCTTTGGGAAACAGGGTTAAGTAGCTGTTCAATTTCAATAGGTGAACAACAAGTGGCAACCTAGCTAATACTTACAAGGATTCCTAAATCATTGCTAAGAATATTGAAAATGACTGCAGTTTCTATTGGTCATTGTTTTCAGGCTGGTTGTATTGGTGTTAGCTAGGTAACAAGCTAAAGCTAGCTACCACATAAGTTGCGGTCAAACAAATTATGCTTTATTACCAATGCGGTATTGAAAACACATCGTTCGTGGCCGGTATTTGCTTGTTTGCAGACTTTTTGTATAGCTTTGACAGTGCTACTGTATCTTTTCTGACACGCAAAGAGCCAAACGGCGTTCCATAGTATGTATGTCGTGAAGCTAATAGCAGTGACACTATTACTGTGTAACTCCGGTAGGGCAACATCTGAAAAATAGTGCACTTGGTAGTGTGTACACCCACGACAGAGAACGGTTGGTTGTCAAGGGCAATAAATTCCATTATCTTGGCTTTAATGGATTTCGGCTTTGAAATTGTCTTACTCTTTCAAATGACTGCTTGACTTGTTGACTGCTCGATCCTCACAGCAGACATTGTGGGCTAGGTTAGGAATGCTGTGTTGCACGTGTAGCGCAAAATTTTACGTGGCATATAGGTACGTTATATAAATTATATAGATATGCACGTCAGCTTTGACAGTTTTGCACATCGGTGATAAACTAGACATCGGCTGATACCACTGTTGGCATTATTAGCTAATATTTTCACCGATATATTGTGCATCCCTAAAAACTACATTCCTAAAGAAAATAATGCACTTTTTACTTCATATATTTTCCATGACACCCAAAGGTACTCGTTAAATTTTTAATGCCTAGCAAGACAGGAAAATGGTCCAATTCATGGACTTAGCAAGAGAACATCCCTGGTCATCCCTACTGCCTCTGATCTGCCCACTCACTAAACACAAATGCTTCAATTATTGACTTTTGCAGTTTTACTGTGGAATAGCATGAGATTAGCTATAAAACTGCACATTTTCTCTTTGCCCCACGGCAAAATTTGTAAAATTGCATGAAGTTAGCTGCCCCTCCACCCAGGGCCCACCTGAATTTCTGGCTATGCCACTGACTCACACACACAAAGATTCACACACACACAGAGGAGTGAGAGAGAGGGAAGAGAGGTGAATTAAACTGCTCACTGAAGTCTGTTGCATTGTTCATTCAGAATTAATCAATCAATAAAAAACGGAGTGGCTGCGGTTCCGGATTTTCTAAAAACCTGATTTGCCGTGGTTAAAACGTGATTCATGCTTGATCCGGCAATGCAGTCTGGAGATTCCGCACGGAGGGTGTGACGCAATTGCGGAGCTTCCTGAGGCTTGCAGAGGCCAAATTGAGCTCCATACGGCTATAGCATGCACCTCCCAAATTTCGTAACAATGCGGAGGGATCCGTATAGCTCTACATTAAAATGATTGGTTGACGGTAGGTGGGGGCGGTACATCATGTAGAAACAAACTAATTTCCTTGACAACTTCCTTCACAACAGCTTTGCTCCAATCTGCTCCGTGAAGCATGAATGCCCTGACTTCTGTGGAGGCTGCATCGCCATAAATGCTGTATGGCCATCGGCTTTAAAGATAGAGAGATTTCTGCAAAAAAAAAATTTACTTGAACCTTTATTTAACTAGGAAAGTCAGTTAAGAACAAATTCTTATTTACAATGACGGCCTACACCGGCCAAACCCGGACGACGCTGGGCCAATTATGTGCCGACCTATGGGATTCCCAATCACGGCCGGTTGTGATACAGACTGGAATCAAACCAGGGTGTCTGTAGTGACAACTCTAGCACTGAGATGCAGAGCCTTAGACCGCTGCGCCACTCGAGCCCTAAATGTGCAGGATTGTCTTTTATGTAGCTGCTGCCTACGCAGTTGCTGCTCGATGCTCCGCAACCGCTTCCCCCTCCTTGATTGGCGATGAATGTTGTACCAAATGGACATGGTCGGCATGTTATATGACTTTGATTCAAACAATTGCATTCCATGCCTCAGCATAAGTGCGATGTCTTGTTCTTTTTTCAGGAGGGGAGTTAGGCTACATGCAGCTATTTAGCCTACATGTTGTACACAAAAGACATGATCAACATGTTTCGTACAAACTCGCAGACAGATTTTTGCCCCCAAAACTCAAGTGGGGAGTTACATGCAGCTATCTGGGCAGCATATCAAACACAAGAAAGACAGACACACAATGTAATGTTATTTGTTCATCATCATTGCAAACATTGGCTAAGCAGGAGGCAGTCAATTTGTGTTATTTTTCAGCAACTCTGGCTAGTGGCTACAATATGGCTGGGTTTTTATTTAAGCTGTTCAGAAATATGAGGCAACGACATAAGCTACATCATCATGGCTCAGAAGAGGGTGAGTAATGAGATGAATGTGAAGGGAGTGTGAGCAGCAGCTATGTAGAAAAAATAGTGTGCGTAAAATATGACCTGTGCAGAACGCGATCCGGATCCGTAGCTTTGTGAAAAAGGTTTCCAAAGGGGTGGGCGGTGGTGGAAACTCCGTATTCTCAGCCCCGCCCATAAAAAAAAGACCATGACAGAAAAAAAACTTTTGCATATTTAGTTATTTTTGTAACGTATTCGCTGGGAGTCAGGAAGCAGGTGCAGAAGGTGAGTTTAATAATAATAAAAGGCAGATAAACAAAACAGGAGAAGCGTACTGAACGAGACAAAACCAATACTGCCTGATGACTGAGGCTACTGAGGGCTAAATAAAGAGAGAGTCTTCAAGGTGATGGTGAGGTCCAGGTGTGCGTAATGATAGGGAGCAGGTGTGCGTAATGATGGTGTCAGGACCGGTGGTTAGTAGACCAGTGACGTCGAGCGGGAATAGGCATGACAGTTTTCAACTCATTGAGCTGTTTTCACTTCATTCTTTTGGGGATTTTTTTTTTAATACATTCAGTACTTTCTTTGTTTTTCCTGGCTGGAGCATGTATTGTTAAAAGTGCCCACGCAGTAAGTGGAAAGTACAGCGGAGGAGAAATGGGAAAACACTTTAGGGAGACGGGGTGATTTTCATTATTTTAGGCAATGCACACGAGGGAGAGCATTCTAAAGTGCTGGTTTCTTTCAGCCTGTTTGTGTCCCAAATGGCACCCTATCCCTTATTTATTTATTGCACTACTTTTAGTAGTAGTGCACTATATAGGGAATAGGTCACCATTTGGGATGCAACCCTGTGTGGAGCTATTTAAGATGTCAAAGTGTGACTCCCACAAGGACGTGTGTCATTGATAAGGTTGTTAACGGTTTGGGGAATGTTCCTCCACTGCCTTGTTACAAATCACCAGGGCTAGGAGGATAAATTGTGCCTTTTACAAAACATCAAAACCACCAGAAATACCCTAATTTCAGCCTTATACTATCTATTTGACCTAGATAGTTTGTGTGTATGTATTGATATTTGACTTTTTTTTTATTGATGTAGTTCTGTCCTTGAGCTGTTCTTGTCTATTAATGTTCTGTAGAATGTAATGTGTCATGTGTGGACCCAAGGAAGAGTAATGTGGATCCTAATAAAATACCAAATGCCTGTAGTCTCTTTCTATAGGGCTGTGACTGTCAATACAATCCCATAATGGTAACTTAATTTGAGCCAGTTTGCTACACTAGGGAAATAATCCTGCAGCAACAGGAAATATTAATTATTTTGTGTATTATAATTAAATGTAAGTTTTTGTAGGGGTTGATACATTTTTTTAAGTGGAAATTACAAACTTTAGAACCTTTTTTAAACTCAAATACACTACAAGTTTGCTTTTCCTGCAACAAAAGAGTGATCCAATGAAGATCCTAAATCTGTATACATCAGTGGCAGTCGGTGCCGTTTAAGATGAGGGAGGATTTTTAATATTTTTTAGGAGCACTAACATATTCCCTGTACCCATCATGAGGTTGCTACAACAACCTAGCCTATGAATAAAAGTTTACAATGTAGGTGCACAGGTCGAGAGAATTTTGAGTAATCAAGGTGACAGACTGTGACACACACTCTGGCCTGCATCTCGCAGATCTAGGGTTTAATCATTAGTCCAACAGTTGCAAATTAGAGTTTCTATTCAGGTATGTTTATCCCCTTTTTGTTTGCTTCCGTTTAAGAAACGCTTTTTCAACAGAATCGGTGGAATGAATACACCCCTGATCACATGCAAACACAGTTCACTTTCATAGCGGCCACATAAAAACAGCATGATCACTTTGCTCATTGTATATATAATTCCTTCTCACAACTATCTACATGCTCTCCTCCTCTCACCTTTTCCCTTCGCTTGTGGACTTTAGTGCCCAACACATCAGCTATCTGTAACCACACGAAAAAAACTTTCCAAGCCAAACCTTCATATCATGACCGCTAATCGCTACAGACAGCCTACATTGTTGTCACGCCATAGTCAACTAGAACTAACGCGTCAGTAAACCCGCTACAATAATGCAGTACAGTGTACAGTCAGAAAACAGTTTAGCAGTTACACCGGACGGGCCGGTGGCAATAAATAAATAATACCAAGAGCTTACCTTGACTTGGAAGAGTTCCAGTGTTGGATAGTCATAGCCAGCTAACTAGCTAACATAGCATCCCTCTCTAGCGGTGTTCGGATACTAACGTGAATTGAGTATATAGTATGGATATAGTTTGTATTCCAAAAGTTCCCGGATATAAATTCGCCAAAATACGAAGTATACATTCAGTGGACACTATTTCCATACTTTTAGGGCCCATAATGCATTTCTTCATTAAATGGGCGTGGCTTCACAACATTTTCAGATTTGAAGAAAATGGTGGAAAATATGCAGCCGAAGTCTGACGAGAGCAGATACAAATTCATTGCTTTACCTAATTATGACAAATATTAAGAAAATGTTGAGCATTGTAATAAAGTAATGACTTTTCAAACAAGTTACACGTTATGTTGGCTGACAATTTGTTAGCTATGCTATCCTTACGAACCACATCGCATTACAGCAGTATGTACCGGTATGTTAGCTAGTTACCAAACGTTAGTTGGCTACTCGAACTTGCCAGGCAGCATATTAACTATCTGCTATCTAGCTATCTACCCAACATTTATTGACTTGATTATTCACATCATTCTTAGCTAAGTGGTATAGTCGTTGTGCGTTTCAATGGACATTGTTAATTCTGGCTATCTACTCCGATTTCAGAGCACTCTCGCGCAGAATAACTGATGAATTTACGAACGCTCAACACCTGTTGAATATGGCCGGTGTCAGTAAACGTCAGCAATTTCTTTTTGTAATTAAATTGTTGCCAGCAGCACAGTTACAGTCACCAATGCTCTGGATAACATGAAAACTGCCTAACCAGCTCTGCTAGGGCGAGTAAAATGGTCAGAGTGAGGTGCTCTCTCATTTGTGTCTGGAAGTAGCTAGCCAACGTTAGCCATTTAGCTTGGGTGCTTGACTGGACTCTTGATTTCCGAACACCCAGAGCGCACTCTGACACTCCAGATTGAATTTACGAACACACCCAAAATCGTAAAATGTTTAGCTAGTCATTTGTTATGCTAACAAGCTAGCAAGAGGTTGCATAGCAACAGCATCAACTTCCGATAGACAGGCAAAGCTCTAGTACGCTCAACTGAATTCATTTTATTTATTTATTTTCTTTATTTAACTGAAAACGATACCGTTCATTTACAGTATACTAAAATGAACTAATAGTATGTAGTATATACTCATTAAGTATGTAGTATGTTAGTATGTTATTATGGGTATTCGAACACAGCCTCTGATTCTGCCGGGTGTTTGAGTAGGCTAGACTAGCTAGCTGCATAAGCAGTTTCACCGGCGGGCCCCAGTTGCAATAAATTAACAAAATCAAAAGCTTACCTTGACTTGGAAGAGTTCCAGTGTTTGATAGCCATAGCCAGCTAGCTAATATAGCATCCCTCTCTGTTTGAGCTGGGTGTTTGAGTAGGCTAAACTAGCTGCATTTGCTAGGTAAGTGAAAGTAAAAATAAATACAACCAGTTAGTGCTTTCTCTCTTTCTCTTTCTCTCTCTCTCTCTCTCTCTCTCTCTGATAGGTTGGAGGACGTCCTCTGGAAGTTAAAATTACTATGGAAGTCTATGGAAGGGGGTGAGAACCATGAGCCTCTTAGGATTTGTATTGAAGTCAATATACCCAGAGGAGGACAGAAGCTAGCTGTCCTCCAGCTACACCATGGTGCTACCCTACAGTGCTGCTGAGACCACTGTAGACCTTCATTGCAAAACAGTCTGTGGCCTCCATCATTCATGGACAGACACATGATATTTAGCAACATTGATTGGACAAAATTATTTTTGGTATGTTTAAGTTTGTTTTCAGTGTATTAAACTAAGCATATATAGACTTGTTGATTAGCCTTGTTGAAATGGTGGTGGAATAGCAGAGGCAGTGCTCCTGTTGTCTTTGTGCTGACTTGTGTTAGCCTTTATATGAGCCTATAATATAAACTCTAACGTGAAAGGTACCGTTTACATGAATTTGAATCATGTCAGCATGATGTAACAGCAGTTTACAAAATGTTTTGTTAGTTTTTCTTCCTCTCCCCCAGTCCACTTATACTTGTCTTCTTTATTTCCAATGGACTTCACCCAAGTACCCCCTAGTGACTGGAATACAACTGTATTAAGCCCCTTACAACACCCCCCTGCAAAAATTTAAAGTTGTCCCAAACATTTCACTGCCCCAAAAACAAACACAGAGGACGTAAGGACTGGTCAGAAGAACACCTGAAAAAAATGGACTAACACCCATGTAACTATTCAGACATGCACAGTCTATATGGGCAAAGACGCAACCCCCACTCACCATTATCACACTATGATTAGTAAAGGTAAAAAAATATCTTTACATTTCTTAGCATCTCTAGTTAGTATCCTGATGAGAGCTAGGTTAGAATGTCTCTCAAGGTCATTGGTGACCCCAATGAATCAGTGTCCACTTCATCATGGGATGTTTGAGTCTCTGAGCCCTCAGCTCTTTCCATATTTACCCCTGTCACTATTATCTGATACGAGCTGTGTGATCTGATACTAGCTGTGTGCTACTCTGTCTGATCTCTTCATCTCTTCATGGCCTGTTGATGAATACTGGATAAGAATCCTCATCTGCGCTCTCAGCATTTTCCTGCTTTTGCTGGGGTAGATCCTTTCTCCACAGACCTCTACTTGGTGCTTGAACTCGTTGCTCAAATGGTAGGGAATTACATAATATGAGCATATTGCGATGCAGAACCCGGGCCCTGCCTGTACCCCTCTCTGGGTTGACCTCATAGACAGGGCTGTCATTACCTTTCCTGGTTACCACCACATAAAATTGGTCCTCACAGTGTGATCTTGCTTTTCCATGATCTAAAACTGTAAACCAAGAGTTTCCTCCCGAACTATGAAGTATTTCCTGTATACGGGGTATGGGATGCCTGTCCAGAACAGTCTTCTTGTTCAATCCTCTCTAATCAACACAAAATCTTAAATGCACATCCTTTTTCCTTTCACAGACCAAAGGTGATACGTATGATGAAGTTGACTTCCTGATTAATTTTCTGTTCAGGGGCCCCTGGAGGTGGCTTTTCACCTCAGCATACAAGGGGCGTGGCACACCGTTGTATCTCTTTGCCACTGGTATGTTATCAGTCAATGTTATCTCCATTTGGAGATTTTCAATGCACCCAATGTCCGTGTCATCTTTGGCGAAAATGGCTGATTCCCCTCTGAGCGTCTGTTTGACTAATTCTTATGTTCTTAGCTCAAGTGCTGTACAGGTGGGTCCCATCACTCTATGTGACCGGTGTCAGGGCCAGGCTCATGTAGCTCATGAACCTGTGCTACATTAAACGTTTCTCCATTGGGCACAGGATCCAGGTGACACGCTATCACTCTCTGTAATGTGTCTATCACTGTTTGTCTGGGTAAGGTAATGTCATGTTTGGTAGTATTCACTACTGCATTGTCAACTTTTCGAGATGGCCGTTTTGATGTGCTCACGACCTGACTTTGTAGGTCCAGGCCCCAGATCACTCTCACGTCCGGTTCAAATAACACAATTTCATAATTGAAAGGGGCCTCTCTTGGGATACAGGGACGAATCCATTTTGTTTGTCCACCTGGAATGACAATGTCACGTCTGCCTGCTGTAAGCTAGCATTCCCCCGTGTACTCAGAGTGCTGAAGCAGATTGAGTAGTCTTTTCCTTGCCCTGTCCTAGTTCAAGGCCAGGCACCACAGGCAAAAATGTTGATTTTGCGATATTTTTCAACTATAACTTCCATACTTTCATGAAATGTAAAAATAAATCTGCAAAAATGTATATAAATACTTGATTTGTATCATTTTATCCCATCTCCATCTACACCCATACATTTCGTTCTTCTTAGCATGTTTCATGTAGAACTTCAACCACTATTTTTAAAACTCTTCATTTTGAATCATATATCATTCAAAAGCTTGTTTTCCGGAGGATATCATTAGCTAGTCCATACATGGCTATATCCTTGGTAGACGTAGCGCTTCGTGCTGAAAGATTAGTAATTTCCTGACATCCGATTGGTTACTGCCATTTAAAGGCCCTTTCAGGCAACCTGATTGGTTAAAATGCCTCACATGCCGCGCAGCACTTCCTTGTTTGAAAATATCTCCCACGAAGAATCTACGCAAAGAGAAAAAAAATGAGAAAATCTGGAATATACCTACAGTATGTGAAAAACAAATGTGTGATCCCAGTTAGCCAATGCGGCAGCAGTGTGTCGAGATGCAAATTAGTTGAGATGAAGACAGCAGCCAGCCAGCTAGCCAACAGTGGCTTTTATTCCACATGTCACAAATAAACCAACTTGTACATGATTTGATTTACCCTAAGTGTCTAAACACTGGACGGAATATCACAATAGACCCCACCAACCAGGGATTCTGTAATTCTGTCATGATAGAATGTGCAGACTGTGAAGGTGATCGTGATGCATTTAGGAGGAGTGTTTCCTCTTCCTTCAGGCTGCAGGAGTGCTCCAGGGGAGATGTGGCATTAGATATAAATGTGAGGATGGTTACGTTACAGCCTTATTATGAAGTGGTAAAGTTTCAGTCTGATGAGAGTAAAGAACAAAATATCCCTATTAGCCTGTGGTGCATGTCTTAGCATCTTTACTGTATACATCAGCGGAGGGCTCATTGTTACTTTTTGTTTTTACTATTTCTTCAATAGCAATTAACCCAATGATTGGTTTCTCCAGTCTTTCATTTGTGATTAACCTCTTGGGGATAATTAAGGAGCAGTGGGGGCGCTTGACAACATCCGGAAAAATGTAGAGTGCCAAATTCAAAATGCAAATATAGTATTATAAAACATTCATAAAAATACAAGTGTTGCACACTCCTCAAAAGCTTAGACTCTTGCCAATCTCACAGCGTTGTCAGATTTCAAAAAGGCTTACGGCGAAAGCAGAACATTTGATTGTCTGAGTACAGCACCCCGTGTACTTCCCATATTAGCATAATAATCCAATGTTCCTTTTGTTAGAAAAACTCCCTATTTATATCCATAAAACTCTGTTTGGTTGGCGCGTTCTGTTCAGAAAATCCACCGTCCACTCGTCCCATTATACAAGACAAAAAATATACCTACAAACTTTTTCCAAACAAATCAAACATAGTTTATAATCGATCCTTAGCTACACTATTATGTATATTAACTATTATATTTCACACGGATAATATCTTTAACGATAGTAAAGTAAAAAACCGAGGTGCGCGCTCTCGTGTCCCTTGTGCCCCAGACAGAAATCACTTCGTCACTCCACTTGGAAAAACTTCCTGTATTGGGCTGTTTTTCAAGACAAACTCTTGGAACCTTTTTCTAAAGAAGGTTGACATCTAGTGGAAGCCATAGGTACTGCAACCTGGGTCCTGGAATCCAGCATGCCCTATACCAGCCCATGGTAAAAGAAGGCATGTAAAAAAAAAACATTTTTCCCGGATGGATTTTGCTCGGGTTTTCGCCTGCCATATCAGTTCTGTTATACTCACAGACATTATTTTAACAGTTTTAGAAACTTCAGAGTGTTTCAATATGCATATCCTAGTTTCTGAGCCTGAGTGGCAGGCATTTTACTTTGGGCACGCCAGACTGTCCAAAACTCAGAAAAATGCTGCCGCTCCCTAATAGGAACACTCAATTATTTTCTTGCAATGACATCAGCTTTGGGATCAAGCAAACCAAAACAAATGTCCATCCAACCCAGAAAGGGAATTTCAGTGCCATTGGCTGCCCTCAGTTCCAGTTTCTCTGTATCACCCATGATTTCTGCCAATGATCTAATTTGTGTGTGGCAAATGCTGTCTTCTCCATTCCTCACTTATGATGGATACCTGAGCCTCTGTGTCCCATAGTTCTTGCATCTTTACGCCCTCCATATAACACCACACTTGAATTTTTTTTCCAATGAGCTGTGCACATTACAATGTCCTGTGGTAGCTGGAGTAGTTAGGCCCCACTCTCTCTGTGTCATGGGACAAGGTGAGTTGTGTTCTTTCATTGTGCAGGCAGTCTTACATGTAGGTTGGTGCTGTTTCCAATGATCCTGTTGGCACACTTTGGGACAATAGGCAGCTTTATGACACAATGAACACAACGCATTAAACTCTGAGGTTATCTCTCCCTGTGCACTGCAGCCACTGCAAAACTGGATGGAACTAGATGTATCTGAGGTTATTCCCCGTTCCATGGTTGTGACCCTCAGGTGTTTCCCGTTGCCCCTGATCCTACATCTTACTGCCCAATGGCTATCACTGACACATTTGTAGCAATGCTGGCAAGTCTGTTACCAGTCTCATAACTTCAGCATTTTATTTTCTCTCTGTTGGTTGTACTTAGTTTTCTGTTGGAGCGATTCCTAACTGAACTGTCACCCTGGCCCATGCACTGACAGTACTAATGAGGCAACCTGACAGGTCAGTTCTTTGATTGCTTCAATTTTACTCAGGAGGGGGTTTATATTTCTTTTGATTTCGGCACTGGGGGCTCTGCCTGTGCAGATTCCTCTCTGCTATCCCCGTTATCCTCACTCTGTACGGCGTTCACTCCTGTGGGTGGGAACTTATTTGAAAACGTATGCGTTCACTTTCATTGCCCTGGGAAATTTGCATTTTCTCAAGCAACAGTTCATCACTGGTGTTAATCAGTGGTGGAAAAAGTACTCAATTGTCATACGTAAGTAAAAGTCACCCAGTAAAATCCTACTTGAGCAAAAGTCTAAAAGTATTTGGTTTTAAAAATACTGTACTTCAGCATAAAAAGTAAATGTATAAATCATTTAAAATTCCTTATATCAAGCAAACCAGACGGGGCACCATTTTCTTATTTTTTTAATTCACGAATAGCCATGGGGCACACTCCAACACAGACATAATTTACATTTGAAGCATGTGTTTAGTGAGTCCACCAGATCAGAGGCAGTAGGGATGACCAGGAATGTTCTCTTGATAAGTGTGTGACTTAGACCATTTTCCTGTCCTGTACTTTTGGGTGTCAGGGAAAATGTATGGAGTAGAAAGTACAGCATTGAAGGTCCCCAAGAACACAGTGGCCTCCATCATTCTTAAATTGAAGAAGTTTGGAACCATCGAGACTCTTCCTAGAGCTGGCCGCCCTGCCAAATTGAGCAATTGGGGGAGATGGGCCTTGGTCAGGGAGGTGACCAAGAACCCGATGGTCACTCTGACAGAGCTCTAGAGTTCCTCTGTGGAGATGGGAGAACCTTCCAGAAGGACAACCATCCCTGCAGCACTCCACCAATCAGGCCCTTATGGTAGAGTGGCCAGACGGAAGCCACTTCTCAGTAAAAGGCACATGAAAACCCGCTTGGAGTTTGCCAAAAGGCACCTAAAAGACTCTGATGAAACCAAGATTGAACTCTTTGGCCTGAAAACCAAGCCTCAAGTCTGGAGGAAACCTGGCAACATCCCTGAAGCATGTTGGGGGCAGCATCATGCTGTGGGGATGTTTTTCAGTTGTAGGGGCTGGGAGACTAGACTAAACCTACTCCAGATCGCTCAGTACCTCAGATTGGGGCAAAGGTTCACCTTCCAACAGGACAACAACCCTCAGCACACAGCCAAGACAACACAGGAGTGGCTTTGGGACAAGTCTCTGAATGTCCTTGAGTGGCCCAGCCAGAGCCCGGACTTGAACCCGATCAAAGATCTTTGGAGAGACCTGAAAATAGCTGTGCAGCCAACCTGCCAGAGCTTGAAAGGATCTGCAGAGAAGAATGGGAGAATCTCCCCAAATACAGGTGTGCCAAGCTTGTAGCGTCATACGCAGGATGACTTGAGGCTGTAATCACTGCAAAAGGTGCTTCAACAAAGTGCTGCGTAAAGGGTCTGAATACTTATGTAAATGTGTTCAGTTTTGTCTTTTTTTTACATTTGCAAAAATGTCTAAAACCTGTTTTTGCTTTGTCATTACGGGGCATTGTGTGTAGATTAATGCAGAAAAAAAACTATTGAATCAGTAACGTAACAAAACGTGGAAAAAGTCAAGGGCTCTGAATACTTTCCGAATGCACTGTACATAATTTTCTTTAGGAATGTAGTAAAGTAAAAGTAACAGTTGTCAAAAATATAAATAGTTAAGTACAGACAACCCAAACAACTAATTAAGTTGTACTTTCAAGTATTTTTACTTAAGTACTTTATACCACTGGGGTTAATATTCTGTAGATGCACTCTCATCTCTGCCCTGATGTTATCATTTGTTAATCCAATAACAATAGCCTGCAGGCATTGACTCTTGACTATCACTAGACTTCCGGCAGCCTCGCTTCACGTTCTCAGGAAATCATGCAGTATTTTGTTTTTTTATGTATTACTTCTTACATTGTTACCCCGGGAAATATTAAGTTTTATTACATACAACCGGGAGGAACTATTGGATATAAGAGCAACGTCAACTTACCAACATTACGACCAGGAATACGACTTTCCCAAAGAGGATTCTCGGTTTGCTAACCCAACCACAACAATAGACTGGATAGCACGCGGCGAATCAAAACAACGGCGGCGCCGGAGAAGAGGGAAACGCGCCGGTCTTTTGGTCAAGCTACGTCGACGGGCGCATCGTGCACCTCTCCCGAGTATTTTAATCGCCAATGTACAGTCTCTTGACAACAAAGTAGACGAAATCAGATCGAGGGTTGCCTTTCAGAGAGACATCCGAGACTGCAACGTTCTTTGCTTCACGGAAACATGGCTCACTCAGGACACGTTATCTGAGTCGGTACAGCCACCTGGTTTCTCCACGCATCGCGCCGACAGAAACAAACATCTATCTGGTAAGAAGAAGGGTGGGGGTGTGTGTCTTATGATTAACGAGACGTGGTGTGATCATAACAACATACAGGAACTCAAGTCCTTTTGTTCACCTGACATAGAATTCNAAACTGAAAGCGCGAACCACTGCTTTTAACCAGGGTAAGGCGACCGGAAACATGTTTGAATACAAACAGTGTAGCTATTCCCTCCGCAAGGCAATCAAACAAGCTAAGCGTCAATATAGAGACAAAGTAGAGTCACAATTCAACGGCTCAGACACAAGAGGAATGTGGCAGGGTCTACAGTCAATCACGGACTACAAAAAGAAAGCCAGCCCCGTCGCGGACCATGACGTCCTGCTCCCAGACAAACTAAACAACTTCTTTGCTCGCTTTGAGGACAATACAGTGCCACCGACACGGCCCGCTACCAAAACCTGCGGGCTCACCTTCACCGCAGCCAATGTGAGAAAAACATTTAAATGTGTTAACCCTCGCAAGGCTGCCGGCCCAGATGGCATCCCTGGCCGTGTCCTCAGAGCATGCGCAGACCAGCTGGCTGGTGTGTTTACGGACATATTCAATCAGTCCCTATCCCAGTCTGCTGTTCCCACATGCTTCAAGAGGGCCACCATTGTTCCTGTTCCCAAGAAAGCTAAGGTGACTGAGCTAAATGACTATCGCCCCGTAGCACTCACTTCCGTCATCATGAAGTGCTTTGAGAGATTAGTCAAGGATCATATCACCTCCATCCTACCAGACACCCTGGACCCACTCCAATTTGCTTACCGTCCCAATAGGTCCACAGACGACGCAATCGCAATCACACTGCATACTGCCCTAACCCATCTGGACAAGAGGAATACTTATGTAAGAATGCTGTTCATCGACTACAGCTCAGCATTTAACACCATAGTTCCCTCCAAGCTCGTCATTAAGCTCGAGACCCTGGGTCTCGACCCAGCCCTGTGCAACTGGGTCCTGGACTTCCTGACGGGCCGGTCCCAGGTGGTGAGGGTAGGAAACAACATCTCCACCCCGCTGATCCTCAACACTGGGGCCCCACAAGGGTGCGTTCTCAGCCCTCTCCTGTACTCCCTGTTTACCCATGACTGCGTGGCCAAGCACGCATCCAACTCAATCATCAAGTTTGCTGACGACACTACAGTGGTAGGCTTGATTACCAACAACGACGAGACGGCCTACAGAGAGGAGGTGAGGGCCCTCGGAGTGTGGTGTCAGGAAAATAACCTCTCACTCAATGTCAGCAAAACAAAGGAGATGATCGTGGACTTCAGGAAACAGGAGAGGGAGCACCCCCCTATCCACATCGAGGGGACAGTAGTGGAGAAGGTGGAAAGTTTTAAGTTCCTCGGCGTACACATCACGGACAAACTGAATTGGTCCACCCACACAGACAGCGTGGTGAAGAAGGCGCAACAGCGCCTCTTCAACCTCAGGAGGCTGAAGAAATTCGGCTTGTCACCAAAATCACTCACAAACTTTTACAGATGCACAATCGAGAGCATCCTGTCGGGCTGTATCACCGCCTGGTACGGCAACTGCTCCGCCCACAACCGTAAGGCTCTCCAGAGGGTAGTGAGGACTGCACAGCGCATCACCGGGGGTAAACTACCTGCCCTCCAGGACACCTACACCACCCGATGTCACAGAAAGGCCAAAAAGATCATCAAGGACAACAACCACCCGAGCCACTGCCTGTTCACCCCGCTATCATCCAGAAGGCGAGGTCAGTACAGGTGCATCAAAGCTGGGACCGAGAGACTGAAAAACAGCTTCTACCTCAAGGCCATCAGACTGTTAAACAGCCATCACTAACATTGAGTGGCTGCTGCCAACATACTGACTTAAATCTCTAGCCACTTTAAACATAGGAATTGGATGTAACAAATGTATCACTAGCCACTTTAAACAATTTTGTATATAATGTTTACGTATCCGACATACTCATATCAAATGTATACACTGTACTCTAAACCATCTACTGTATCTTGCCTATGCCGTTCGGCCATCGACCCAAATCTCTAGCCACTTTAATAATTATAATTGGATGAAATAATGTATCACTAGCCACTTTAAACAATGCCATTTATATAATGTTTACATATCCTACATTACTCATCTCATATATATATATATATATATATGTGTATATACTGTACTCCATACCATCTACTGCATCTTGCCTATGCCGGTCAGCCATCGCTCATCCATATATTTATATGTACATACTCGTATTCATTCCTTTACTCTTGTGTGTATAAGGTAGTTGTTGTGAATTTGTTAGATTACTTGTTAGATACTACTGCATGGTCGGAAGTAGAAGCACAAGCATTTCGCTACACTCGCATTAACATCTGCTAACCATGTGTATGTGACAAATAAAATTTGATTTGATTTGATCTCTGTGCCATATTTCAGTCCTGATTGGCCACGAGCTGAGGCTGATAACACTTTCTGTCTCAGGTCGAAGACTCGGACTAGGAAGTCCAAGGCAGACTCTCCCGGCTCTTGTGTTGCCTTAGTCAACTTGTGATACAGTTCAGTGGCGTCATTGTCAGCGTAGTGTCATTTTAAGTCCTGGTCTCACAGCTCTGATTACTGCTTCTATAATGTCTATGATGTCACTGTATCCTTTTCTCAGTCCATTTTCAATCTGATGTTCTAGGTTGCTGAAGCTGAGCTTATCGTTCTGATTCTGATCTGTCCATGGATTTTAAAGTCTTTCTGACTAGGCATACTCACTCCACTCTCTCTCTCTGTGGTGTGTGCCTTTCTGGAGCTGGGCCAACCTCTCTGCTGGGCTGAGGAGCCCCTCCCTCCTCTTTTCGTCCTGCCTCTGCTCTTGTCTCTCTGCTGGGTTCGCTGTCCACTTGCGTGGTTGGTGCCTTCTTTCAGTTGAAGCAGCCAAGACATTCTCTCATCCTCTGATTCCATTAAATCCATTAAATCCTCACAGTAATCTTCAATCAGTTTGCACCGCAATGCGCGATGGCTCTTTCCTTTTACTTTAGAGTCATCTACACCTCCTATTCCACAACGTACACAGGTGCCTTAAATTGTCCTCAGTTAAAGTCCATAGACTCTGTTCGATTTCAACCAACATCGTTTTCCTCTCTTGACTCATATTGTCCTACTTACGTGGCAACAACTACAATGCAGGCAATGGCAAGATAGTTTGGTGGTTAGCCTGCTAACATTAGCTAGCTACTCTCCGTTCAAGGAATATGGTCCGGGTGCTCACATGAAAATAAATCTCAGCAGTGCCTCCACATTTGTTATCCTTTCTATGAGCTTATAATATAAACTCCAACGCGAAAGGTACTGTTTACTTGAATTTTAATCATGTCAATTTTTGTTAGTTTTTCTTCCTCTCCCACAGTACACTTACATGTTTCATCTTTATTTCCTATGGGCTTCATCCGAGTACCCCCTAGTGGCTGGAATACAACGGTATTAAGCCCCTTACACTTGTCGTAACTCTGTGGTTCTATTTTGTAAACTGTCAAACATGAACTTGCTTGACCATGCTGCATGTCATATAACTGCTTGTTACAATATTTGCTTTGTGGACTTCATCGGACAGATGTTGCTCTCCCGTTTTGTGATTAAACAAACGTATGTGTAGTTGAATTTATTCCGCCACTGTGTGACTGTTGTCTTTTTGTTGTCACGGCCTTGTTGTATATCATGGTGGCATATGAATAAATGGGTTATAGAGCAAACAACGCAAATATTAAAACATAAGTTGTCATTATGGCTTTTTTACTGGCTTCCCCAGTGATTTGGCCCACACACCACTACTGCTGTAGATTCCTTTGGATTTGATTACTACTGAGAACACTATTTCAACTTAAGAGCACAAATCAAGTCCCCTCGAGTTATCAACGTACACTACCGGTCAAAGGTTTTAAAACACCTACTCATTCCAGAGTTTTTCTTTATTTTTACTATGTTCTACATTGTAGAATAATAGTTGGAATCATGTAGTAAGCAAAAAAGTGTTAAACACATTTTATATTTGAGATTGCCTAAAACTTTTGACCGGTAGTGTAATTGATGTTAATTTAATCGAGGTGAAAGAAAAATGTATACATTAAACGCTGCCATCTGCCATCCTTACAACTAAGTTGAGTTTGAGTGCAGTAATTGCCTTCGTCAGTAGATAAACTAAGATGTTCCAATTGCTTCTTTTTATGATGAGGGGAGGAACATGCATCTCTTTTGCCGTCGAGGGTGGTATTTTGCGATGAACAATATATTCTCAGAGAGATTTAATAACGTTGCTCCGTCAGGGAGTCGGCTGTCCAACAAACTGGAACAACAAAGCTATAAAGTCAAGGCCTTTAAACACAACAGTGTTTTCTTCTAGTTATGCGAGCCCCATTAAAAGTCCTAATTTGATTAAGTGTTAATGTTGGGGACCTCGTTAACTGTTGCATGTTGTGGAGATAGAGGTTTTAACAGTCGCCCTAAAAAGGGCCGTAAAAGCAGGAGTAAAATGAACTGTTGAAAGTTTTCTGCATCTGATCTTAGTAAATTAACCTTAAGCAGTGGAACAATGGGATTTTTATATTATGTTTTTGTATTATTCTCCCATTTTCACCGCTGTGTAGCTTCTTCTTTAGTTCAATATTTTCCTGATTAGTACCTAAAACAAAATGGCCACTATTTACCAATAAACATTCACATGGGCGTGGTCTGGCACATAAATACATAGAAATAAGTCACGGGCATTCGTATTGTAGAAAATATGGTATACATGTTGCAAACACTGTCAAGAATTATATGCAAGACCATTCATATCGACCACACGGTGGAGCCATAGCGGGCACATGTTTTGTTGCTATCAGTATATTCTAGTTTGAATTGTTGCCACTAATTGGCCCAAGGGTGGGGCGCTGCATCATTCGTGGGGGACAACATGTTTACTTGTTATACTTTCTGATGCTATGTGGGCGTTTTGAACTTGAATATGTACCAATTACACACACTCTCTCTCCCTTCCACTTGAGTCCAATCTCTTTGTGTGGTCTGCCCCATTACTTTATTGCACTTTATTGTCCAACAGTATGCTAGCCACCCACATCACATACCTTTGCCTCTGAGGATTCTGATCATGTACAGATGATCATATCTTAATATGATAATCTTGTTGTTGCAGAAACAAACTTGTAGAGCATTCAAGGTTTACAAAGGCTTGTAAAGTTAGTAATTTCCACTTTAAAATGTCAGACTTCATTTGCCAAAACAAAAAGTGCATCAATCCCTACCTTAAACGTCCATTACTTATAATCCACATAATAATGCACATTTCCTGTTGCTTCAGGATTACTTTCCTGCTGTGAGAAACTGAGTCAAATTAAGATACGGCATCTGTACCACTCTCTGTTTAGTCCATTAGTTGGTTGAGTGGTATTGTGCTTGCTCTCATTCTAAAAAATAAATGGAAGGCAACAGTGTATTCAGGGTAGCTGTATTCACAGAGCATTTGCCTTTAGACAATTTTAATTAAAGCCAAACAATGGAAAAGAAAAGAGACAAAAGTGGTGCAATGCTGATCACAATATACCAGCGCTTGTGTACACACACACACACACACACACACACACCCCTTCTCTCATGCTGTACGGTTGCAGCGGAGAGCAAATATCCGGGGCCATGGCACAGGGGGAGGAGAGGTCTCAATCTGAAGCAACAGCAACACCCTGCAGTGTGTGCTTCCATGTAAACAGTGCTTCCATGTAAACAAACAGTGCTTCCATGTAAACATTGCTTCCATGTAAACAGTGCTTTCATGTAAACAGTTCCTTCCATGTAAACAGTGCTTCCATGTGTGTGTGTAAGAGAGTGATTGTGTGTGTATGAGAGCGAGAGAAAGAGAGTATTTGTGTGTGTGTGTTTGCGTGTGTGTGTGTGTGTGTGTGTGTGTGTGTGTGTGTGTGTGTGTGTGTGTGTGTGTGTGTGTGTGTGTGTGTGTGTAT
>QNTS01003220.1:9367-23731 GCA_003317085.1 Hucho hucho | reverse complement strand
TGTGTGTGTGTGTGTGTGTGTGTGTGTGTGTGTGTGTGTGTGTGTGTGTGTGTGTGTGTGTGTGTGTGTGTGTGTGTGTGTGTGTGTGTGTGTGTGTGTGCAGAACACAGTCGTGGCATTAGAGAGTAAAGAAAATCGTTTTCTGTTTCAGAGAGGTTGGGAGGGACATCAAAGCCATGCAAATAGAATCTGTGTGGTATGTGTGGGTATCGATTGGGCTCCTAACTGAGTAAAAAGACTCATGGGTTGTGTGTGTGTGTGAGAGAGAGCATGTGGGGGTGGGGTGGGGGGGTGCCTAGCAAATCAAATCAAATGTTATTGGTCACATACACATGCTTAGCAGATGTTATTGCGAGTGTAGAGAAATGCTTGTGCTTCTAGTTCTGACAGTGCAGCAATATCTAACAAGTCATATCTAACAATTACACAACAAATACCTAATGGAATAAGGAATGGATAAATATATGGATGAGCAATGACAGAGCGGCATAGGCTAAGATGCAATAGATCAGTGGTTCCCAAACTTTTTGTCTCCTACCCCTTCAAACATTCAACCTCCAGCTGCGTACCCCCTCTAGCACCAGGGTCAGCGCACTCTCAAATGTTGTTTTTTGCCGTCATTGTAAGCCTGCCACACACCCACTATACGATACAATTATTAAACATAAGAATGAGTGTGAGTTTTTGTCATAATCCGGCTCGTGGGAAGTGACAATGAGCTCTTATAGGACCAGGGCACAAATAATAACATAATAATAATCAATAATTTAGCTCTTTATTTAGCCATCATACAAACCTTATTTGTTAAACAAAAATGGTGAATAACTCACCACAGGTTAACGAGAAGGGTGTGCTTGAAAGGATGCACAACACTCTGCAATGTTGGGTTGTATTGGAGAGAGTCTCAGGCTTAAATCATTTTCCACACACAGTCTGTGCCTGTATTTAGTTTTCATGCTAGTGAGGGCCGAGAATCCACTCTCACATGTGGTTGCAAAGGGCATCAGTGTCTTAACAGCACGATTTGCCAAGGCAGGATACTCTGAGCGCAGCCCTATCCAGAAATCTGGCAGTGGCTTCTGCTTGTTGCAATTTCGATGAGGCTCTCTTGTTCAGATATCGGTAAGTGGACTGGAGGCAGGGCATGAAAGGGATAACGAATCCAGTTGTTTGTGTCATCCGTTTCGGGAAAGTACCTGCGTAATTGTGCACCCAGCTCACTCAGGTCCTTCGCTATATCACATTTGACATTGTCCGTAAGCTTGAGTTGAAAGGATATACAACACACAAAAAATCATACAATGATGGAAAGACCTGTGTGTTGTCCTTGTTAATGCAGACAGAGAAGAGCTTCAACTTCTTAATCATAGCCTCAATGTTGTCCCGCACATTGAATATAGTTGTGGAGAGTCCCTGTAATTCTAGATTCAGATCATTCAGGCGAGAAAAAACATCACCCAGATAGGCCAGTCGTGTGAGAAACTCATCATCATGCAAGCGGTCAGACAAGTGAAAATTATGGTCAGTAAAGAAAACTTTAAGCTCATCTCTCAATTTAAAAAAAGTGTCAATACTTTGCCCCTTGATAACCAGCGCACTTCTGTATGTTGTAAAAATGTTACATGGTGACTGCCAAATCATTGCATAATGCAGAAAATACACGAGAGTTCAGGGGCCTTGCTTTAACAAAGTTAATAATTTTTACTGTAGTGTCAAAAACGTCTTTCAAGCTGTCAGACATTCCCTTGGCAGCAAGAGCCACTCGGTGGATGCTGCAGTGTACCCAAGTGGCATCGCCACGTCTGTTGACTCATCCAGCTGTAATACATATAATTCATTGGCTTGTATGCGAAGCAGTAAGGAGTTTTTTACCATTTATCAATTTTCGAGCAAACGGAATGAGCAGCAGCTACATTTGGCTACATACGGACCGTTAGTGCAATTACCCTGAGAGTAATGGTTAATGTGATTGGATGTTAATTATTTTACTAGGCTAATTACATTTTTTGTCAGTGGTACGAGGCTACTCAGGCTTTGAAAATACATCACCCAACTGTATAGCCCCGTTGGAAAATCTAAATGGACTGTTTGAAAATGTGAATCACATTTTTTTTTCACAGAAGTGAGTGCTACGGGGCGATAGTCATTTAGTTTAGTTAACTTAGCATTCTTGGGTACAGGAACAATGGTGGCCATCTTGAAGCATGTGGGGACAACAGAATGGGATAGGGATTGGTTGAATATGTCCATAAACACACCAGCCAGCTGGTCTGCGCATGCTCTGAGGACGCGGCTAGGGATGCCGTCTGGGCCAGCAGCCTTGTGAGGGTTAACACATCTTTGTGAGATCAGTAACCCCTTGTTGTGAAGAATCGCCAGTACATTTCTTTAAAGAAAATATTATTTAGGTGACACCCAAACGTGGATCACGTTTAACAAGTGGTTACTTATGATATCCAGCCAATCGCAATTGATTGGATATCGACGTCTCATTCAATTTAACTAATAAGTACAATTTCCAGATTAAAATCTTCAGGTGGATCTTTTAAATAATATCCAAATTGATGGGTTTTCTACAACTTTTCCAATATTAACCTAGATGAACCAACTTCTCAGGTTAATTAAAGTGTAATTCCTAAATAGCCTATACAGGTTTGATTTATCATTAACATTGATTAAGTCAGTAAAATTTGCTTTTGCAAGCTCATTCAGGACTACCCAGTACTGAATGAAGTCCCGACTCCAGTGGGAATCCCATTGTGCCTTCGGCCTTAGGGATAAAGTGGTGAATGTACCATAACATTGGCTCTACTGGTTACACTCTCAATTGATACGATATCATCGTCTCATTCAATTTCATAAATTAAATTGTCAAACATACCTTTTCAGGTTCTTCCAATTAAATGAGACATTTTAAACTTAACAATGTGAACCAAGATGAACCAACTGCTCAAGTTAATTAAAGTTTAAATTCCCAGACAGCCTATCCAGTTATGATGAATCATTATCATTAACTAATCAATTCAATTTGCTTTTGCAAATTCATTCACTTCCAACCTACACATTACTGGTACACTACTGATGGTTCATTAACGCCTATAAAAATATTAAAATTGTCTTTGCAGCTTCCAACATATTACAAAACCAAACTTTGAAAAAATAGGAACCTTCATTTTATATATATACAGTGAGGGAAAAAAGTATTTGATCCCCTTCTGATTTTGTACGTTTACCCACTGACAAAGAAATGATCAGTCTATAATTTTAATGGTAGGTTTATTTGAACAGTGAGAGACAGAATAACAACAAAAAAATCCTGAAAAACGCATGTGAAAAATGTTATAAATGGAATTGCATTTTAATGAGGGAAATAAGTATTTGACCCCTCTGCAAAACATTACTTAGTACTTGGTGGCAAAACCCTTGTTGGGTTAGTGTCTCCAGTCTGCAAAGAACGTCAACCGGTGGTCCAATCGTGTGTAGAGTCCTCCCTAAAACAGGGTGAGGAGAAACGTCTAGAAGAGGTTCAGTAATTCCAAAGCTCCGACTACAAACCGTTGAGCTTGGAAGTCGAGGGAGGTGTCTAAAAGATACCCTAATTCCAGAGGAGACTGGCTAGGCCACTCCAGGACCTTAAGGCAGCCCCCGCACCTCTCTAATTCAGAGGGGTTGGGTTAAATGTTTCAGTTGAAGGCATTCAGTTGTACAACTGACTAGGTATCCCCCTTTCCCTTTCCATTTCCCTTTATCATCTATACTGTGATTAGCATTAGCATCATCATTATCATCTATAATGTGATTTTCATTAGCATGCTAATTACCATACTGAATCATGGTACCATTGGTGTCATTGTCTTTACATACATGAATGCCATAGCAAAAAATGGTGTACCACGAACTGTGTTTCCTCATGCATCGCACCGCCTATTTAACAATGCTAATGGCGTAAAGCTAATTGGTTAAGCTAATTGCTAGATGCCCTGCTTGGTGCGTAATAGGGTCTTCAAAGTGTCCAAAATAGCTCACTGGAAAATAACATTTCACAAGTTATATGAGGCATTCGGCTACCTATCCTTCATCTCTCTTTGAGGCATGTTTTTTAAATCTAAGCTGTCATATTTTTATGAAGTACCTCTCTTGAGAACATGATAACAATAAAAAGAAAAACAACTTTTGGCTTGTGATTTCAGTTGGACATCGTCAGATGCAGTGAAAATGTGCCAAGAATTTGAAAAACTTAGCTGTGTAGGTAGAGTTTAAACAAAGGACACAGGGTGATTATGAAAGTTGTGAAAAAGTTTGTACTTCCTGTATGGTTTCTACATCCTGTTTGTGTTTGTATATGGGCTGGTTCGTTAACACTTGCCTAGTTTTCCAGACACACTACTTGTCCCTCACTGTCACACACACAAATAGTGACTGTTTGCGGTCCAACTTTCCACAACATATCTGGGTCATCTTTTATCCTCAGTCTTTCCTACATTTTCCCCTGTGATTGATTATTAGGAATGGGTGTATAATGGCCACCTGTCCATTTTTCACTAGGGCCGTCTGGTTTCCAACTTCACTTTCAAGTGAAATATTGGATTTCCAATGTCCATCTCCAATTTGTGAAATGTGGACATATTATTTGTACACTCTTGTTACAGATTTAGGATCTTAATTTGAGCCAGTTTGCTATAGCAGGAAAATAATCCTGCAGCAACTGGACGTAAATTATTATGTGGATTATAATTTTTGTATGGCCTTTTAAAACCTCAAATGCAGTGTCTTGCAAAAGTATTCAACCCCCTTGACTTTTTTCCTATTTTGTTGCATTACAACCTGTAATTTAAAAATTTATTTGGATTTCATGTAATGGACATACACAAAATAGTCAAAATTGCTGAAGTGAAATGAAAAAAATTACTTGTTTCAACAAATTCAAAAAAAATTAAAATGGAAAAGTGGTGCATGCATATGTATTCCCCCCCTTTTCTATGAAGCCCTTAAATAAGATCTGGTGCAACCAATTACCTTCAGAAGTCACAATGAGTTAAATAAAGTCCACCTGTCTGCAATCTAACTGTCACATGATCTCAGTTTATATACACCTGTTCTGAAAGGCCCCAGAGTCTGGGGCACCTGTCACGTCCTAGCTATAGATAGCCCTTTTGGCTGCTCTATGGTGGTTTTGGTCAGGACGTGATCAGGGGTGTGTTTTTGTTCTATGTTTGTATTTCTATGTTGGTTGGTTTGGGTTCCCAATTAGAGGCAGCTGTTAGTCGTTGTATCTAATTGGGAATCCTATTTAGGTTGTTCAGTCCCCCACCTGTGTTGTGGGATATTATATTTATGTTTGTAGTTTGTGTGTGTGTGTGTGCGTGCGTGCGTGCGTGCGTGCGTGCGTGCGTGCGTGCGTGCGTGCGTGCGTGCGTGCGTGCGTGCGTGCGTGCGTGCGTGCGTGCGTGCGTTACGGTCGTTGTGTTCTTTCTTTTGTTTTGGTGAGTTCCAACAATTAAATATGTTTCACTCAACCCTGCACGCTGTGCCTTGGTCCAATTCTGTCGACGATCGTGACAGCACCACCAAGCAAGTGACACCATGGAGACCAAGGAGCTCTCCAAACGGGTCAGAGACAAAGTTCTGGAGAAGTACAGATTAGGGATGGGTTATAAAAAATATCAGAAACTTTGAACATCCCACGGAGCACCATTAAATTCATTATTACATTTTTTAAAGAATATGGCACCACAACAAACCTGCCAAGAGAGGGCTGCCCACCAAAACTCACGGACCAGGCAGGAAGGGCATTAATCAGAAAGGCAACAACGAGACCAAAGATAACCCTGATGGAGCTGCAAAGCTCCACAGCAGAGATTGGAGTATCTGTCCATAGGACCTCTTTAAGACGTACACTCCACAGAGCTGGGCTTTACGGAGAGTGGCCAGAAAAAAGCCATTGTTTAAAGAAAAAAATTAACAAACAAGTTTGGTGTTCGCTAAAAGGCATGTGGGAGACTCCCCAAACATTTGGAAGAAGGTTCTCTGGTCAGATTGAGCTTTTTGGCCATTAGAGGAAAACGCTATGTCTGGCGCAAACCCAACACCTCTCATCACCCCTGAACACCATCCCCATAGTGAAGCATGGTGGTGGCAACATCAAACTGTGGGGATGTTTTTCATCGGCAGGGACTGGGAAACTGGTTAGAATTGAAGGAATGATGGATGGCACTAAATATAGGGAATTCTTGAGGGAAACCTGTTTCAGTCTTCCAGAGATTTGAGACTGGGACGGAGGTTCACCTTCCAGCAGGACAATGACCCTAAGCATACTGCTAAAGCAATACTCGAGTAGTTTAATGGGAAACATTTAAATGTCTTGGAATGGCCTAGTCACAGCCCAGACCTCAATCCAATTGAGAATCTGTGGTATGACTTAAAGATTGCTGTACACCAGCGGAACCCATTCAACTTGAAGGAGCTGGAGCAGTTTTGCTTGAAGAATGGGAAAAAATCCCAGTGGCTAGATGTGCCAAGCTGATAGAGACATACCCCAAGAGACTGGCAGCTGTAATTGCTGCAAAAGGTGGCTCCACAAAGTATTGACTTTGGGGGGGGTGAATAGTTATGCACGCTCAAGTTTTCTGTATTTTTTTTGGTCTTATTTCTTGTTTGTTTCACAATAAAAATATGTTGTGTAAATCAAATGATACAACCCCCAAAAACTCAATTTTAATTACAGGTTGTAAGGCAACAAAATAGGAAAAATGCCACACTACAATATAAGTTTTATAGTTCTTGCAATGCGGAAAAGTTTTCCTGCAACAGGGTGATCAAATTGAGATCCTACATCTGTATAACTCACGTTAATACATGCATCTCTTTCAATAGCTGTCATCAGTAAATGTGACCGACCGCCTCGATTCGGTGTCTGTAGCAACATTTTTAACTTCTTAGGGAGCGGTGGGGCGCTCGACACTACCAGGTGAAATGCAAGGTGCCAAATTCAAAATACAAAAGTTGAATTATTAAACATGCATCAATATACAAGTGTTTCATAGTCATCAAAAGCTCTGCTTCTTGGCAATATCACAGCGTTGTCAGATTTCAAAAAGGCTTCATGGCGAAAGCACCACATTTGATTGTTTGAGGATAGCACCCCACATATTTTTCCCATTACCATAAATTCATAAGCCTCCACGGTTCACACATAACACATTTCACAGCGAAAACAAATCAATTACCTTTTGAAGATCTTCTGCTGAGGGCTTCCCAAGTGTCCAACGAAGACAATCCATGGTTCTTTTGTTAGAAAAAGTCATGTATTATATCCATAAATCTCAGTTTGGTTGGCGCGTTATAATGAGAAAATATAGCGTCGACTCCTCCATTGAAACGTGAAGAGAACTCGTTCAACTTATACCTATAAACTTGTCCAAGAACAATCAAACATCATTTTAAATGTATCCTTAGGAACACTTTTATGTATAAATAGTATAATATTTCAACCGGAATATAAACTGGGCGATAAGAAAGGAAAAAAACAAAGAGCGCGCCAGCTGTGAACGCATCTGTGTGGCCACTTCCTTATTCGTCTTCTTCTATGCTCTAAAAGCATCTAAAAAGAATCAGAACACTTTCTCGAGACTGTTGACATCCAGAGGAAGCAATAGGTACTGCATTCATATGCCCTTATATGGGCATTTTCATAAGGGAGGGGTTCTAAATGAGGCAATGTGTCAAAACCACTTTTTCCAGGACAGAAATTCCTTGGGTTTTCGCCTGCCATATCCGTTCTGTTATACTCACAGACAAAATGTTAACACTTTTAGAAAATTCAGAGTGTTTCCTATCCAATGGTACTAAATATGTGCATATCCTATTTTCTGGGCCTGAATGGGAGGCATTTTACTTTGGGCACGCCAGGCTCTCCAAAACGGTCACCTCGTGCGCTGCTCCCAAAGAAGTTAATTGTGTTTTCACATTGGATAGAAGTAGAGACTTGTATATCATACACTACAGTTAAGGAACAATGGGAAAGTAATTCTGCTTTGAAAGTTGATAAACTTGTAACCTCACTTTTGAGAAAATGGCCCTTGAATGTTTTTGGTACCTACAGGAGAGCTCTTCTTTGTCTACACCCATTCAGCATCATTCACACCCTCTTAAGCTTTAGCCACACCCATCTCTTTAAGGATTCACATGTGAGGCTATGTACTAAACAACCAAAGATTTCAAGACTAAAGGCTGGTTTATAGTATGGGTGTGTTTGTCAATTGAATTGCCAGAGTGTGCTCTGGGCCTTTGTAAACTCAGAGCATTATCAGAGTGTTTCAGTCTCGGAGCGTTCAGAGCGCACACTGGACTCTCTGGCCGAGGAGTAGGGTTGATCCGAGCATTCTGACCTAACAACAGCAGTCATGCACCCAAGCTTACTGGCTAACGTTGGCTAGCTTGCTAGCAACTTCCCGACACTCTGATCATTTTACTCGCCCTAGCAGAGCTGGTTGGGCTGTTTTTATGTTATCCAGAACGTTGGTGGCAACAATTTAATGACGTTTTTTTGCCAATGTTTACTGACACCGGCCATATTCAACGGGTGTTGAGCGTTCGTAATACTCTAATTCCACTAATTTCAAAACTCGGTCCTCCAGAAAGTGGAGAGCAACACTTATGCAGTTATACGACGTGATATCTTTCAAAAAAGCTGCATTAGAAATTATTACCTACACATACTGACCAGCTCATATTATAGACAGAAGCGTGTTACATGGCAGACCAATCCGTGCTACATGGCAGACCAATGCTGGCTTTTCCATGGCTAAACCAACTGGGCTCGTAATTTAGCCATTTTATTCGCATTTACAGATGACATATACATTTGTTATTAAGGCACATGAAAGTTCACATGTTCCAGAAGGCATTTCTGCCAAAAAACATTTTGATTTAAAAAAAGTTTATGTTCAAATGGCGCTCATGTGAAGTAGTGATGCGCAACATACAGTGGGGCAAAAAAGTATTTAGTCAGCCACCAATTGTGCAAGTTCTCCAACTTAAAAAGATGAGAGAGGCCTGTAATTTTCATCATAGGTACACTTCAACTATGACAGACGAAATGAGAAAAAGAAATCCAGAAAATCACATTGTAGGATTTTTAATTTATTTATTTGCAAATTATGGTGGAAAATAAGTATTTGGTCAATAACAAAAGTTTCTCAATACTTTGTTATATACCCTTTGTTGGCAATGACAGAGGTCAAACGTTTTCTGTAAGTCTTCACAAGGTTTTCACACACTGTTGCTGGTATTTTGGCCCATTCCTCCATGCAGATCTCCTCTAGAGCAGTGATGTTTTGGGGCTGTCGCTGGGCAACACGGACTTTCAACTCCCTCCAAAGATTTTCTATGGGGTTGAGATCTGGAGACTGGCTAGGCCACTCCAGGACCTTGAAATGCTTCTTACGAAGCCACTCCTTCGTTGCCCGGGCGGTGTGTTTGGGATCATTGTCATGCTGAAAGACNTATTTTGGTTTCATCTGACCATATGACATTCTCCCAATCCTCATCTGGATCATCCAAATGCTCTCTAGCAAACTTCAGACGGGCCTGAACATGTACTGGCTTAAGCAGGGGGACACGTCTGGCACTGCAGGATTTGAGTCCCTGGCGGCGTAGTGTGTTACTGATGGTAGGCTTTGTTACTTTGGTCCCAGCTCTCTGCAGGTCATTCACTAGGTCCCCCCGTGTGGTTCTGGGATTTTTGCTCACCGTTCTTGTGATCATTTTGACCCCACGGGGTGAGATCTTGCGTGGAGCCCCAGATCGAGGAAGATTATCAGTGGTCTTGTATGTCTTCCATTTCCTAATAATTGCTCCCACAGTTGATTTCTTCAAACCAAGCTGCTTACCTATTGCAGATTCAGTCTTCCCAACCTGGTGCAGGTCTACAATTTTGTTTCTGGTGTCCTTTGACAGCTCTTTGGTCTTGGCCATAGTGGAGTTTGGAGTGTGACTGTTTGAGATTGTGGACAGGTGTCTTTTATACTGATAACAAGTTCAAACCGGTGCCATTAATACAGGTAATGAGTGGAGGACAGAGGAGCCTCTTAAAGAAGTTACAGGTCTGTGAGAGCCAGAAATCTTGCTTGTTTGTATGTGACCAAATACTTATTTTCCACCATAATTTGCAAATAAATTCATTAAAAATCCTACAATGTGATTTTCTGGATTTCTTTTCCTCATTTTGTCTGTCATAGTTGAAGTGTACCTATGATGAAAATTACAGGCCTCTCTCATCTTTTTAAGTGAGAGAACTTGCACAATTGGTGGCTGACTAAATACTTTTTTGCCCCACTGTATGCCTAGTTTCCAGGAGTCACAAATATGTAACTAGTTTACTTTTTTGGGTGTCAATCTTTAGTTACTACTCAACTTTTTTTAAAGGGTGGCAACGCTAATTTAGAATATCATTGAAAATGTATGCATTTGTTATAACCATACATTTGTCAAAAAGGGGTTACAGTGTGCTGAGGTCCACTGTTGTAGTTCATTTATCTTAAATGCATCACTTCTTTTTTCCTTACATCAGATTCTTGAAATAATTTAAGTCTCATAAGCAACATTCTACAACACAGTCAACAAGCAAGCACATATGAGAAAGCAACTGTCAAGCATTGACAGCATTTGGGAGTGGGCATTGAGTTGAGGTCTCATCTAATTTTAAAGAGGTGTTTAAAGAGGTGTTTTCTTTAATGGGCTAGTCATCATGTTTTTTTAAGATATCACTCTTCTCACCATTTGATTTTCAGTGAAGATGCAGCAATATTAAATGGTGGATGTTCTAAAAGCAGCTTTCAAGCTCTGCAGTCTTGATATGTTGTTCTCTTGCATAATACAACTTTTCCTTCAGGGAAGCCTTAGGTGCAAACCAGTCTCTGGTTTGACATATTACAAATCACATTCATAAAGTAAAAGTTCAAGGTGTAGTATTAGACCTATAATACTATATTGCGCAAACTTCCATAAATCAATCAATTAAGTCAGAATGTTTAAGTAATTACCCTGCTATTCTCCAATATAGGCATTGTATGACATAATAGAATAGAATTAGGGGGATGACACACCTAAACCCAGCGCTTAGCTGGTCCTGCTCCAGAGCAGGGTTAGCACCACTATTTGGGTAATTGCCCTAGGATACACATGGAACTTTTACTTGCAATTCACACTAGTCATTTTATTAACGAATGCTTGTGTGAAGGTAGCTCAGGGCTAGTTTTTTTTTCTCTCAGTCAATGCAGAGTGAAAAACTCTAAAGGGTGTCAATAACCATTGAAACGCCATTGAAACATACTTTGCTATTCCAAACACCAGCGATAAGAGTCAAAAGTGCCATATCATGGGAATGGTTCATAAAATACTCTGTGGGCTCTGTGCCTGCAGAATCTCTGAGGATAACAGCACATGCAGCTCAGCAGTTGGATTTCAATTGAGCAGCCAGCTGTTAAGTGAACACAGCAGCAGAAACGCTCCTGGGCGCATAGAGATGAAGGCCTCAGAGTGATGAGGGGAAATTACATATTGGTTTTATGCTATCGTACCCAACTGACTACATTTTCAACAAGAGATTAACTGAAGCATGTGAAAGTCGAAAATGGACTGCAAGCACATCGAAGTCTGGATGGTTGATCATGTTCGTCCCTAGATAACTCCTGCAGTTTCTCTGTTTCTTTCAATTCAGTGGATAGAGAATATAACTTTCAAGCTCTGGGGAAGCATGCAGCTTATAGGAGGGGATTGGAAATCTGAGTTGTTGAAATGGATATCTGACAGATCTTTGTTCTTAGATGTGTTGCTGATAATGTCTGTGTTATACAGTCAAAAGTTTGGACATTGGGTTATTCTTTAGTTTTACTATTTTCTACATTGTAGAATAATAGTGAAGACATCAAAACTATGAAATAATACATATGAAATCATGTTGGAACCAAAAAAGTGTTAAACAAATCAGACCATGAGACATCTGCTGTGAAAGGTAGCAGAGCTAGAGCGGTGTTTGTCAGCCCATGAGACATCTGCTGTGAAAGGTAGTAGAGCTAGAGCGGTGTTTGTTAGACCATGAGACATCTGCTGTGAAAGGTGGCAGAGCTAGAGCGGTGTTTGTCAGACCATGAGACATCTGCTGTGAAAGGTAGCAGAGCTAGAGCGGTGTTTGTTAGACCATGAGACATCTGCTATGACAGGTAGCAGAGCTAGAGCGGTGTTTGTCAGACCATGAGACATCTGCTGTGAAAGGTAGCAGAGCTAGAGCGGTGTTTGTTAGACCATGAGACATCTGCTGTGAAAGGTAGCAGAGCTAGAGCGGTGTTTGTCAGACCATGAGACATCTGCTGTGAAAGGTAGCAGAGCTAGAGCGGTGTTTGTCAGACCATGAGACATCTGCTGTGAAAGGTAGCAGAGCTACCTTTCCGGCACCGACAGAGATGGCCGCCTCGCTTCGCGTTCTTAGGAAACTATGCAGTATTTTGTTTTTTTATGTATTATTTCTTACACTGTTACCCCAGGAAATCTTAAGTTTTATAACATACAGCCGGGAGGAACTATTGGATATAAGAGCAACGTCTATTACGACCAGGAATACGACTTGTTGGAAAAGCAGCTTGTTGAGAAGGTGACAACAGTTGGTGCGATTATTCGCAAATGGAAGAAACACAAAATAACAGTCAATCTCCCTCGGCCTGGGGCTCCATGCAAGATCTCACCTCGTGGAGTTGCAATGATCATGAGAATGGTGAGGAATCAGCCCAGAACTATACGGGAGGATCTTGTCAATGATCTCAAGGCAGCTGGGACCATAGTCACCAAGAAAACAATTGGTAACACACTACGCCGTGAAGGACTGAAATCCTGCAGCGCCCGCAAGGTCCCCCTGCTCAAGAAAGCACATATACATGCCCGTCTGAAGTTTGCCAATGAACATCTGAATGATTCAGAGGACATCTGGGTGAAAGTGTTGTGGTCAGATGAGACCAAAATGGAGCTATTTGGCATCAACTCAACTCGCCGTGTTTGCAGGAGGAGGAATGCTGCCTATGACCCCAACAACACCATCCCCACCGTCAAACATGGAGGTGGAAACATTATGCTTTGGGGGTGTTTTTCTGCTAAGGGGACAGGACAACTTCACCGCATCAAAGGGACGATGGACGGGGCCATGTACCGTCAAATCTTGGGTGAGAACCTCCTTCCCTCAGCCAGGGCATTGAATATGGGTCGTGGATGGGTATTCCAGCATGACAATGAGCCAAAACACACGGCCAAGGCAACAAAGGAGTGGCTCAAGAAGAAGCACATTAAGGTCCTGGAGTGGCCTAGCCAGTCTCCAGACCTTAATCCCATAGAAAATCTGTGGAGGGAGCTGAAGGTTCAAGTTGCCAAACGTCAGCCTCGAAACCTTAATGACTTGGAGAAGATCTGCAAAGAGGAGTGGGACAAAATCCCTCCTGAGATGTGTGCAAACCTGGTGGCCAACTAAAAGAAACGTCTGACCTCTGTGATTGCCAACAAGGGTTTTGCCACCAAGTACTAAGTAATGTTTTGCAGAGGGGTCAAATAATTATTTCACTCATTAAAATGCAAATCAAATTATAACATTTTTCACATGCGTTTTTCAGGATTTTTTTGTTGTTATTCTGTCTCTCACTGTTCAAATAAACCTACCATTAAAATTATAGACTGATCATTTCTTTGTCAGTGGGCAAACGTACAAAATCAGCAGGGGATCAAATACTTTTTTCCCTCACTGTAACAACATACAGGAACTCAAGTCCTTTTGTTCACCTGACCTAGAATTCCTTACAATCAAATGCCGACCGCATTATCTACCAAGAGATTTCTCTTCGATTATAATCACAGCCGTATATATCCCTCCCCAATCAGACAACTCGACGGCCCTAAAAGAACTTCATTGGACTCTATGTAATCTGGAAACCACATATCCTGAGGCTGCATTGATGGTAGCTGGGGATTTTAAGAAGGCTAATCTGAAAACAAGGCTCCATAAATTTTATCAGCATATCGAATGCGCAACCCGGGCTGGAAAAATTCTGGATCATTGTTACTCTAACTTCCGCGACGCATACAAAGCCCGCCCCCGCCCTCCTTTCGGCAAATCTGACCACAACTCCATTTTGTTGCTCCTAGCCTATAGACAAAAACTAAAACAGGAAACGACCATGCTCAGGTCTGTCCACCCCGGTCCGACCAATCGGATTCCACGCTTCAAGATTGCTTCGAACACGTGGACTGGGATATGTTTCCGGATAGCTCAGGACAATAACATTGATGTACACGCTGATTCGGTGAGCGAGTTTATTAGCAAGTGCA
>QNTS01003219.1:107262-119635 GCA_003317085.1 Hucho hucho | reverse complement strand
TTTCAGTATCAAACCAAGCCGTTTCAGTATCAACCCAACCTGTTTCAGTACCAAACCAAGCCGTTTCAATATCTAACCAAGCTGTTTCAGTATCAAACCAAGCCATTTCAGTGACAACCCAAGACGTTTCAGTATCAACCAAGCCGTTTCAGTATCAACCAAGCCTCCCCAGTTGCCCATATCCCAGCCACCATGGCAGTCACCTTTCCAATAAACATTCCACCATTTGCAAGGACATTACTATATATGACAGTGGGAACTGTTCTAGTAACTGCATATTTGCAGTATATACACGTTTAATGTTGATGTGTTAGAAGTACCAATAGATATATTTGCAGTGTATACAGGCTTAATGTTGATGGGTTAGAAGTACCAATATATATATTTGCAGTATTTACAGGCTTAATGTTGATGGGTTAGAAGTACCAATAGAAAGGGGAGATAAAATACTGGGGATTCCACTGCTAATGATTTGATTGTGTTGAAGTTGATTAGAGTACTGTACTGTTGATTAGAGTACTGTACTGTTGATTAGAGTACTGTTCTGTTGATTAGAGTACTGTTCTGTTGATTAGAGTACTGTTCTGTTGATTAGAGTACTGTACTGTTGATTAGAGTACTGTACTGTTGATTAGAGTGTTGTACTGTTGATTAGAGTACTGTTCTGTTGATTAGAGTACTGTTCTGTTGATTTGAGTACTGTACTGTTGATTAGAGTACTGTACTGTTGATTAGAGTACTCTATTGTTGATTAGAGTACTGTACTGTTGATTAGAGTACTGTTCTGTTGATTAGAGTACTCTACTGTTGATTAGAGTACTGTACTATTGATTAGAGTACTGTTCTATTGATTAGAGTACGGTACTGTTGATTAGAGTACTGTACCGTTGATTAGAGTACTGTACTGTTGATTAGAGTACTCTATTGTTGATTAGAGTACTGTACTGGCAGCATCATTAAATAGTACCCGCAACCCACCAGTCTCAACGTCAACAGCGAAGAGGCGACTCCGGTATGCTGGCCTTCTAGGCAGAGTTCCTCTGTCCAGTGTCTGTGTTCTTTTGCCCATCTTAATCTTATATTTTTATTGGCCAGTCTGAGATATGGATTTTTCTCTGCAATTCTGCCTAGAAGGCCAGCATCCTGCAGTTGCCTCTTCACTGTTGACATTGAGACTGGTATTTTGTGGGTACTATTTAATGATGCTGCCAGTTGAGGACTTGTCTGTTTCTCAAACTAGACACTCTAATGTACATGTCCTCTTGCTCAGTGGTGCACCGGGGCCTCCCACTCCTCTTTCTATTCTGGTTAAAGACGCTGTGTACTACCCCCTTCTGTGAAGGGATTAGTACACAGCTCCCTTCTGTGAAGGGAGTAGTACACAGCGTTGTACGAGAGCTTCAGTATCTTGGCATTTTCTCGCATGGAATAGCCTTCATTTCTTAGAACAATAGACTGACGAGTTTCAGAAGAAAGGTCTTTGTTTCTAGCCATTTTGAGCCTGTAATCGATCCCACAAATGCTGATGCTCCAGATATGCTGATGCTCCTTTTAAAATGCTAAACTTGGATTAGCTAACACAACATGCCATTGGAACACAGGACTGATGGTTTCTGATAATGGGCCTCTGTACGCCTATGTAGGTATACCTTTCAAAATCTGCCGTTTCCAGCTACTATAGTCATTTACAACATTAACAATGTATACAGTGTATTTCTTATCATTTTGATGTTATTTTAATGGACAAACATTTAGATTTTCTTTAAAAACAAGGACATTTCTAAGTGACCACAAACTTTTGAACGGTAGTATATAAATTGTTTTATCCACCTCATTTGATCTCCTGGACCCATATAATGACAGATTTTAATCTACTTCCAGATACTGCTGTCTTCACCCTAAATGGTACACAAGATCCCTCTAGTGTAACACTTGTACCACACCACATGTGTAGGTCTGTAGTGCGTAATGTTATAGTGTACTTACTCTATGTCGCATCATCAAAGAGCAGGACTATTACAATTAACTTGACATTGGAAGATCATCCATTTTGATAACCAATATCTACATTCCAATGGGTTTATTCCAGCATGCAATTGTTCGTGTTTGTTTATGGAGAGTACTTATTTTTTCATCAATCAGTTATTTTTTCATCAAACTTTATTTCACATATCTACCGTGCATTCGGGAAAGTATTCAGACCCATTGAATTTTTCTAAAATCTTCATACAACACCCCAATACCCCATAAAGCGGGGTAAACAGGTTTTTAGCCATTTTAGCAAATGTATTAAAAAATAAACAGAAATATCTTATTTACACAAGTATTCAGACCCTTCCCTATGATACTTGAAACAGAGCTCAAGTGCATCCTGTTTCCATTGATCCTCCTCACACCCCCATCCCTAGTGCCTGCATCAGAGTTTGCCACATGGCCTTAAAATGTACCAATTTGTTTTTCTCTGTCACCCATGATATTTCAATAATAAAATCATTTGATTTTTCCATTGTGTTAATGGTGGCAGATTGATTGACTTCCAAGTCTTTAGTACACGTTTATTTTCAAGATGAGTGCTGAGAAGAGAATAGTCCAGCCCATTGGGTATCTCACTACACCCCTATATGACATGTCTTGAAATATGCTGGAATAAAAGTAAGTTCACATTGTAATACTTCTGTCAGCCAACTTTCTAGCTTCGCCCACAACTTGTGGACTTCATAGCAATCCCAGAAAGCATGGATTATTGAGTCATTGTCAGTTTTACACTTAAGACTTGACTCTGCCGGTGTGTTGTAGAATTTGTGAATTTTGTCTCTTGTATAATAAATTCTATACATTAGTTTATACTGGATTAAGCGAACATTTCTGTTAAACTAATAGCCTGAGTGCAACTAATAGCCTGAGTGTCAGTCTGTTTGTGCCGTCATTCCAACTCCTTGTCACTCATTGTCATGGCTTGATAGTGAGCATATCAGAACTCAGGATAATACCCAGATGCAGACAGTTCAAATCACAGAAGTTTATTTACAAAACAGGGGGCAGGCAAAGGGCAGGCAGAGGTCAGTAATCCAGGGCAGAGTCGTAAGGTACAGAACAGCAGGCAGGCTCAGGGTAGGCAGAATGGTAAAAACCTGGAGGACTAGAAATCAGGGACAGGTAAACTTAACAAGAGAAGATGAACTGGCAACAGACAAGCAGAAAACACAGGTATAAATACACTGGGGATAATGGGGAAGATGGACAACACCTGGAGGGGGGTGAAGACAAGCACAAAGACAGGTGAAACAGATCAGGGTGTGAGAGAGCAATAACGTTGGAAAGACCACAAACAGATCTGGGGCCAGGCTAGGCAACTCTATAGTTACATTTAAAAAATGCTGTTTTGAATTGTAGTTTTTATCCGGAAGAAAAAACCTGTCAGACACTTTTAACTTTTTTGTGGTCTATCTTCTGATTCTGGGAAGACAGCCAACACTGTGAGGAGGAGGTTGATAACAGTGACATCCAATCAGAATTCAGACTCCGCCTGTCCTGAATGATTTCTTCTGCCTAGCAACACTCTTTGGTCTGCTGGGTCTCTCTAGAGGTGACCATGAACACAACACTATATGAGAACAGTGAGTTATGTTATTGTAATGTGTCTGTGCTTTGAAGGCCAGTGCCCTGAAGTACCCCCTCATGTGATTTTACCAGTAAACCTATTGTCTATTGTAGAGTCTTCTCAAGTACCCCTGTGAAGAGGCCCAGGCAGTACCCGTAGGGGTCCAATCAGCCCTGGTTGAGAACCACTGGTGAAGGTCTACTGTAGTGACAGTTCTGGTTGAGAACCACTGGTGGAGGTCTACTGTAGGGAGAGAGTCCTGGTTGATATCCACTGGTGGAGGTCTACTGTAGAAACAGAGTCCTGGTTGAGAACCACTAGTGGAGGTCTACTGTAGAGACAGAGTCCTGGTTGAGAACCACTGGTGGAGGTCTACTGTAGGGAAAGAGTCCTGGTTGAGAACCACTGGTGGAGGTCTACTGCAGAGACAGAGTCCTGGGTGAGAACCACTGGTGGAGGTCTACTGTAGGACAGAGTCCTGGTTGAGAACCACTGGTGGAGGTCTACTGTAGGACAGAGTCCTGGTTGAGAACCACTGGTGGAAGTCTACTGTAGGACAGAGTCCTGGTTGAGAAACACTGGTGGAGATCTACTGTAGGACAGAGTCCTGGTTGAGAACTACAGGTGGAGGTCTACTGTAGAGACAGAGTCCTGGTTGAGATCCACTGGTGGAGGTCTACTGTAGGGACAAAGGTAAAGCTTCAGGTAGAGTCTGGGTTAACCTAACACAGCTGGAGTAAAATACTTGCCTGAGCAGGGTCTCAAAAAGATGATTTCAGACCCTGCTGAGGGTGCCACTGAGCAGTAGTTGGAAAATAGTACAAACAGATCTGGGACCAGGCTAGACAACTATATACTTACATTTCAAAAAGCTTTTTTTATTTTATTCAACCTTTCCCCTGAAGGTGGTGTCCCTGTGTGTGACTTATAACAGGCTCTGTTAAGAGCATAGTTTAATTCAAAATCTACAGTTTGGTCTATACATATACAGTATATGTTTTCACATGATGTAAACATATACATTTAGGATACAGTATTTGTAATATGAATCAAAATGTAGACTTTCAATGTTTCAGAGAATATCAAAACCTTGCTACAGAGACTGCATCAACATTATATAGTAGATTTCTAAATAAAGTCAACATTTTCTCGTCAATTTCTGGTAGGATGCATACTTTGTAGTGGAGTCTGAAAAATATACTTTGACAATGCCCAATGTCTAACGTCTTGTTCACGTCATGTTGGGAATTCAGAAACTTCCCGACTTGCTAACCTAGGCGGAAGAGATGGATCACGAGTTTCCCCTTCGGGAGGTATCAGAATCTACCAATACAAATCTCTATGCAAATAACTTAGGTTCATTTTAATTCGGCGGTCCTGATCTTCCAGCATGATGTGTTATAGTGTCCTGTGTTGTGATTGATTATGTCACATGACCTGGATATGAACCGTTATTTAAATATTTTTCATCAAACTGTCCCCTTTTTCTTTCATGTCAGATGGTCCAACACCACCTTCAGACAATTCCTTTAATGTCTGGTCTAATTCTTCTTTCTGGACAAGGCTTTAAATAAAAGGTTCAAATCCAGGTCATGTGACACGATCAACCAAAACACAGGGCCCTACCATGTCACCAGAAGGCAGTGTTGTAGTCGAGACAGTCGAGCGAATCCTTCCACAGAAATATAACAGACACTGATAAGAAAATGACATTTTAGGCAGGATTTCCCAGCATCCAATGGCGATAGATATGTAACTGGACAGTCACGTGAGACGTACCCAGCTAATCTCATGCTATTTTTAACATTTTGCTATGAAGCTGATATACAGTACCAGTCAAAGGTTTGGACACACCAACTCATTCAAGGGTTTTTCTTTATTTTACAATTTTTTTCCTTTATTTTATTTTTGCTTACTTCTCTCTATAGCGTCCAAACAGTTTGGCCTGCACAAAAAAATACATATCTGAAAAGCCTTAATACTTTCTGATATATTCTCATCTGTCTCTATGTGATAGTGAACAGATTAAGCTGGAACAGGGGAGGGATGACATTTAACTCACTTTTACTTCACGGTTTAGAGGAATGACAATCTGTATTAGGGAAAGGGGTCCCATTTTCAATATAACAGTGTTGTGTTGTAAGGAGTGTTTTCTGCTGTCTTTCTTGTTGGACCACATTCATTCCAGTGTTGACGCACTGGACAATGGAAATTATTTCTGTCTGACTATAGTATGAATCTATTCTGTGCCAAGAGATGTACTGTCTTTTATGGGCCCCATCAATGTAACTAAGTCATTATGGGACCCACCTGTTTATACAGTAGGCCGGTAATGATCTGAACATTCACTGATCATGTCACCTAAGGTCATATGGAGTTGAAATCTCTGTTGCACAGATGTCAATTCCAGAGAAATGTGTTCTGTTGATCAGGGTTAGAGAAGGAGTGGTTAGGGCATAGTTACATTCTTTACCCCACCATGACATCACAAACCTCATCATAATAGTTACATTCTTTACCCCACCATGACATCACAAACCTCATCATAATAGTCACATTCTTTACCCCACCATGACATCACAAACCTCATCATAATAGTTACATTCTTTACCCCACCATGACATCACAAACCTCATCATAATAGTTACATTCTTTACCCCACCATGACATCACAAACCTAAACATAATAGTCACATTCTTTACCCCACCATGACATCACAAACCTCATCATAATAGTTACATTCGTTACCCCACCATGACATCACAAACCTCATCACAATAGTTGCATTCTTTACCCCACCATGAAATCACACACCTAATCATAATAGTCACATTCCACAATCCAGATGTCTGACAAGATGTCTCAATGCCTGAATAGGTGTTTAACATATCAGCTAAACACATCATCTGCTACTGCAATCTGATGCCCGACTGTGCAGTCTAAGACTTGGCATGCAACATTGGTTGAAGCAATCTAACGTCAGCAATGTAGTCGGGCAGGAACGAGACCAGTGTCACGCTGATCACACAGGTGAGTCTGTCTGGGGGTGTTAACTTAACATCCAGGAGAGTGTGCAGAGGACTGTTGTCATAGCTCTGCAGGTATATCCCTCTCAGCTGAACACAATCAAGGAATACAAAGCCAAAAATGACAGTCAACGGCAAGCAAGGTAAAGCCAGTACTAAAATACTTGTTTTATAATGCTGTTTATTCTGTAATATGAAACGTGATAGGAGAAAGAAATATAAAATGTGTTATTCCATTTTGCACAGTATTTCAACACCAATCAATTGAATTTGGTCAAATTTAAATAACTTTTGAGTTGTCATTATGCATCACCCCAAAGAACGATTATAGCCAACATTTTTTGAAATTATTTTATCCTGGTAATTGTGAATTCTCTGGTTATCAAATGCATTGTAACTTACAATTTTGTGTCATGGCAAATAATTCAGTTTTGTCATTGCAATATAATGACCCTGATTTGTAATTTTGATTAAGTCTGATTGTACAGCAAATAAAAACAATAGCCCAAGTAAATATTTTAAATCCTTTGTTAACTTACTAAAGACAGAAAACAATGAGAGAGGCATATCTGGTTTGTGCAGACATAACCACAGTCATAAGGCTTTGGAGCATTACCAGTTGGCATAGATCACAGACATTTACACTGTTGTTGACTATTGTCCCATCAGTGTGTCAGCTGTAATCTGCATAAGGAAAACAGCGCCACTGTTCGACCCAGAACATGTTACTGTTTTTGTTGTTGTTGATGTTGAAATACTAATCAATAATGAGGAGACGAGGTCAATCACCAATCAGGATATTACTTCATTCAAAACGTATTAATAACATTGATTAATTATTGTAATAATGAAGCTGGTCGATGAACTGCCCCTAGATGATTCGATGAGAGCCCAACGAGCGGATTTGAGCCACAGGATTTTATAGCAAAGTACATCCTCCTGAATGTTCATGATATACAACAGATGTGTGGAATGTGTTAAAAGGTTAGGATTTGTATGAAAGATACTAATAATTCACAGCAGACAGTCTCTGCTGTAAAGACTGTTCTCATTGTGTAGAAACCAGGGTCTGGCATCCCAAAAACAAGCTTCTCCTCATCATTATCCATACCGGAGCCATCTCCACCCTGGTACCTCCCGGCAAACAAACACCAACTCATGATATGGAATGTGGTCTTTATGTTTTATCACCAAAGGCATGGTAAATCCACTGTCAGCATTAAGCCCCAGAGGCCCAACTCCGAAGACCACGCACAGATCAGAGAGTTCTAAGAACCCTATTGTACTCCATAAAACAACCATTTGATGCAATAACTGTATCAGAACATACTCTTGTAATTTCACCCACAGCAAACCTAATAAAGGAGCATCCAGCATCATGTTAAAAGAACATTGCAGTACACACTCTGCTGTTCTATAATGGGGAGTTTTTGGGGTCCGTTGTTTGAAGTAACGTCTTTGTTTTTGTAATAGCGCAAACGGACGTGGCAGTATTACCATTACGGATTCCAGCTTTAAAGCAAAATAAAAAAATTATAGTTGACTAATTTGGCTTTGTAACAACGCTACGTCTGATAGCAGTATTGTTATTCTAATGTAGTCACATAGCTGCACATCATGATTCTTTTTTATGTGTAATTGCTCTGTTCTTAGCGAGCGTTTCCCGAGGTGACGGTTCTGGAGAGTCTGCCGTGCCCAAAGTAAAATGTCTCCCACTCAGGCCCAGAAAATAGGATATGCACATAATTAGTACTATTGGTTAGGAAACACTCTGAAGTTTCTAAAAGTGTTAACATAATGTATGTGAGTGTAACAGAACAGAAATAGCAGGCAAAAGCCAGAGAAAATCTATCCGGAATTTCAGTTTTTTGTCACATTGGCTCTGTTTGACAGTCTACCTATTGAGTTCTATGGCAAGCAGCTCCGAGATTTCAGTACCTATGGCTTCCACTAGATGTCAACAGTCTATAAATAAAGCCTCAGAGAGATTGGAGGAAGCAGGAAGAATAGGTACAGGCTATGGCCAAGGTAGCTCAGATGTCAACAAGTTTTCTTGTGCGCTAGTCTGGCTGCTCGCCCCACTTTATTTTACTTATATAATGTTTAGGTGACCATCCGAGTGAAATATTATCGCTCATATTCATAAAAGGATAGCTAAGGATGTATTTAACTGGTATTTGATTTGTTTAGGAAAAGTTTCTGATTATAACGCGCGAACCAAATGGAGGATTTATGTTTAATGTTTAATTCTCTGTCCAACATTAAATTATACACTGAGTGTCCAAAACATTGGGAACACCTTCCTAATATTGTGTTCCACCCCCTTTTGCCCTCAGAACAGCCTCAAGGGCATGAACTCTACAAGATGTCTAAAGTGTTCCACAGGGATGCTGGCCCATTTTGACTCGACTCAGTTGTGTCAAGTTGGCTGAATGTCCTTTGGGTGGTGGACCATTCTTGATACACACAGTAAAGTGTTGAGTGTGAAAGACCCAGCAGCGTTGCAGTTCTTGACACAAACCAGCAACCCTGGCACCTACTGCCATATCCCGTTCAAAGGCACTTAAATACTTTGTCTGGCCCATTCATCCTCTGAATGGCACACATACAAAATCCATGTCACAATTGTCTCAAGGCTTAAAAATCCTTCTTTAACCTGTCTCCTCCCCTTCATCTACACCGATTGAAGTAGATTTAATAAGTGACATCAGTAAGGATCATAGCTTACACTTGGATTCATCTGGTTAGTCTGTCATGGAAAGAGCAGGTGTATATAATGTTTTGTACACAGTGTATAAATCCACGTAGAGTCTATTGTCACACTGGTGCATCAATCTAAGTCACATAATAAAAAAAATCCCCCCCAAAATCCCCATCAAAATCAGTTTAAGCTAGGGATATGTTTTTTGTATATGTTTTTTGGCAATGCATGTGTTTCAATCCACCGCATCTCCCTTCTGCATCTGCAGGACAAGGTGGCCGAGATACAGCGGTGTTTGTCAGACCATGAGACATCCCCATAATCGGTCTTCTCACGAAAACGTCTGTAGCATAAGAAGGGTTTGGCCTACAAACTCTATGGAAAGATGAGACTCTCTTTTTTTGTCCGTTTTGCTCCACGACCCCCACAAGCCCCACAGGACTCATCTGAAGTTGATACCATCGATGTGCCATCTTCTGTTTGTAAGGAGGGTAGAGGGAAAGGATATTATAGGAATGTTGCTATTTATATAAAATTTCCCATAGAATAACAATCATTCGGAGAATACACGCTAATACAGCACTATGTGTACATTCAGAGGGTGGCTGGTCTCTGTATTACAGTTCTACTGAGTAGTCATACCACTGACAGACTATTATGAGCTGTTGTGACTGCAACTAAACATTTATATGAGGTCATTTAGATGTTATACATGGTCATCCCTAGTAATAACCACTTATAACCATAGGCATAAGGTACACAAGGTCTTCCTTGTGTACCTTATTTTGATCAGAACAAGTTGGTTGACAAAGTCATGGAAGTTTTTAACAATTGAACAATTGAATACCTCTGCCACCTTCCTCTGTATTGAGAAACAGATATCTCTACCTTAAACAGAACGTTTTTTATGGGGGATTTTAGATTCTTATGCTAATTAGAAAATACAAAAATAAATGTGTGAAGCTTGAATTCAATTACACACACTATGCATCCATTTCCCTGTCACAAAGGGATTTATGGCTGATTTAAGAGGAAATCGTCAACCCTGTTTTAGTCAACCCTGTTACTTTATTTGGCACATAGGACCTTTGAATGTTAAAATTAGGTGAAATATAAAGTAGTTTTTTTTTTACCAAGTTGCACTTCTCAAAATGCGCCAAATTGGTAGAACTACACAGTTACAGTATCAAGTCATAAAGATTGAATGAATTAATTGATTTTATTTGACAAATGTAAAATACATCTAAATGTTTCCTTAGCCGAGTAGAATACATGTATATTAAAAAAATCATAGACGCTTAAAAACACAATTGTCTGACAAAATGTACAGATTTCCATTTACATTAGAAGTTTACCTCTAACACTTTTTAAATCACAAATAGAATATTTAAATGACCCCAAAAAGTTTGATCAGATTTTTTTTATTCATAATCACCTACAGTATACATGTTATTATTTATCACCTAATGTGTTTATTAATTCATCAAGGACCATGTTTAACATTAATATTGTAAGTATTGTACTAGTTTCTGAAGATGTGTACAGTAGCTCATTTCCATCTGTGGTACTACTGTTTTTTTACCGTCTTCTCTTCTTTACCCAAATGACAATAGCTGCTATGCCACATACAGCTCCCCCAACCAACAGAATTGGTCCTGCTACCACAGCCACTGGGACTACAGCAAGTACTGTAGCCCCAGCTACTACGGCCCCAACAGCTGCTGCTGAAGTTAAACCTATCGCAATATTTTCTCTTGTTGCTCTTTCCCGTCTCCTCCTTTCTTCCTCCCGTCTCCTCCTTTCTTCCTCCTGTCTCCTCCTTTCTTGCTCCCATATCTCATCCTCCCTTCTCCTCTTCTCCTCCTCCATCTCCTGTTTCTTTCTCTCCTGCTCCTCTCTCAATTTTCTCTGGACCTCCTGGTACATCTCATTGGTGTAGTGCTCTCCTCCATTCATCTCCACCATCTTTTCTATCTTCCTCAGCAGCTCTTCGACCTGAAGACGGTTATCCCTCTGATCATTATTGAGACAATGGTACCTTCCCCAACAACCTTTGATCAGTCTGGTAAGTGCAACACAAGGATTCAGACATTCCTCAACTGTTTTCCCCTTCAACTGATCTTTACCAGTGAACAGCACTATGGTGTACTTTGAGGCTTCTTCTCCAAAGTTATCCTGGATCCACTTCACAGTGTTCCTCTCCTCCTCTGTGAACCTCCCCAGTTTGATCACCAGCAGGAAGGCATGGGGTCCTGGGACTGACATTTCTATACACCTGATTATTTCACTTTTCATATTTTCTTGAGACATGGTTGTGTCAAAGAGACCTGGGGTGTCGATGACATCAATCTTCCTCCCACCCACCACTCCACCCTGTTTCTCACACTGTGCAGTTACAGACACAAGAGAGGCCTCTTCTGTAAAGGCATCTTTCCACAGGATGGTGTTTCCTGTTGAACTCTTCCCGGCTCCAGTCTTCCCCACCAGAACTATCCTCAGGTCAGCTGGCTGCTCTGGATCTGTAGAAATACAAACTGTAGTTTCATTATTGTTAGTTACTAAATTAATTCAATTAGATTCACAGGAACCATATTCAGCAACAGTGAAGACTAGCTATTGCATCACTAGTTTTATCTTACCTGCATGGCTGTCATTCTCTGCGGGATAGGGTGACAAAACACCTATGGTTGTGGATCTTTCACGTAGGTAGAATCCATCTACAGAACCTGAAATTAAATGTTTTGTCCTAATAGCTTTGCAACATTGATTCAAGGATTATTATTAATGAGAGAATAATGTGATCTGGATTTCTGTACATTGGTTGGCTTGGTGACGCTGTGCATACAGTGGGGAAAAAAAGTATTTAGTCAGCCACCAATTGTGCAAGTTCTCTCACTTAAAAAGATGAGAGAGGCCTGTAATTTTCATCATAGGTACACTTCAACTATGACAGACAAAATGAAGAAAAAAAATCCAGAAAATCACATTGTAGGATTTTTAATGAATTTATTTGCAAATTATGGTGGAAAATAAGTATTTGGTCA
>QNTS01003219.1:90044-105943 GCA_003317085.1 Hucho hucho | reverse complement strand
TGACCAAATACTTATTTTCCACCATAATTTGCAAATAAATTCATTAAAAATCCTACAATGTGATTTTCTGGATTTTTTTTCCTCATTTCGTCTGTCATAGTTGAAGTGTACCTATGATGAAAATTACAGGCCTCTCTCATCTTTTTAAGTGAGAGAACTTGCACAATTGGTGGCTGACTAAATACTTTTTTTCCCCACTGTATACTGTAGGCTCTAGTGTAAAAAAGGTTAACCAGTCACTGTTTGACAACAGAGGGAATTGGGGTTTATTAATTCTCTGACCATCTTTCTGACCATAAAGGAATGGAGCCATACTCACCGAAGTCTGATGTCTCTGCCTCCTTTAGTAAAGGAACTGTAGTTGACAAAAAACAATACATGTATAATTGTATAACAGGTTTCTTTATTTATAGGAACTTTTCAAAATGTTTTCGCAAATCACATCAAATAATACCTATGTTATAAAGCTGGTATTAAGTACTATATGACCATATGAAGCTGGTATTAAGTACTATATAACCATATGAAGCTGGTATTAAGTACGATATAACCATATGAAGCTGGTATTAAGTACTATATAACCATATAAAGCTGTTATTAAGTACTATATAACCATATGAAGCTGGTATTATGTACTATATAACCATATAGAGCTGTTATTAAGTACTATATAACCACATGAAGCTGGTATGAAGTACTATATAATCATATAAAGCTGTAATTAAGTACTATATAACCACATGAAGCTGGTATTAAGTACTATATAACCACATAAAGCTGTTATTAAGTACCATATAACCATATGAACCTGTTATTAAGTACCATGTAACCATATGAACCTGTTATTAAGTACTATATAACCATATGAAGCTGTTATTAAGTACTATATAACCATATGAACCTGTTATTAAGTACTATATAACCATATGAACCTGTTATTAAGTACTGTATAACCATATGAAGCTGGTATTAAGTACTATATAACCATATGAAGCTGGTATTAAGTACTATATAACCATATGAAGCTGGTATTAAGTACTATATAACCATATGAACCTGTTATTAAGTACTATATAACCATATGAAGCTGTTATTAAGTACTATATAACCATATGAACCTGTTATTAAGTACTATATAACCATATGAAGCTGTTATTAAGTACTATAAAACCATATGAACCTGTTATTAAGTACTATATAACCATATGAAGCTGTTTTTAAGTACTATATAACCATATGAAGCTGTTATTAAGTACCATATAACCACATGAAGCTGGTATTAAGTACTATATAACCATATGAAGCTGGTATTAAGTACCATATAACCATATGAAGCTGTTATTAAGTACTCACCACGTTCATCTGCCATGCTGGTTTTTCTATCTCACGTTTGAGGAATGACGTTCATCCCACGAAATGTACTTCAGCTCTTTTCTCCGCCTCACAGAAGTCCAGGTGAAGTTGAATGCTTCACTCTCTTGCCTTTAAGAAGGAGGATTGTGTTGTGGGAGGTACATGTAGGTTTCTTCCCAAATGGCACCTTGTTCACTTTATAGTGAACTACAATAAAGGGAATATGATACCATTTGTGACACATCCCACATGAGTCGATGTCTTTTCTTCTTTCTCTTTAGATACCTATCTGGTATTTTACCATAGCTGTATGGAATGTATTTTTCTGTTTTGAAGCCATCAACATGTCTAAGCATGTTTGCTAACAGGGAAAGAGAAACTGTAGATACCTGACATGATGATAAGATTAAAACCGTCATGAGATTATTCAGGTCAGGCTCACTAGCATGGTGACTATAGTATTACAGTGCATTCGTAAAGTATTCCACATTTTGTTACGTTACAGCCTTACAGCACTCTAACAATCAGGCCTTTATGGTAGAGTGGCCTTGAGATGTTTCTACAACTTGAAGGGAATCCACCTGTGGTAAAATAAATTGATTGGACATGATTTGGAAAGGCGCACACATGTCTATATAAGCGTTGACAGTGCATGTCAGAGCAAAAACCAAGCCATGAGGTCGAAGGAATTGTCCGTAGATCTCAGGATTGTGTCGAGGCACAGATTTGGGGAAGGGTACCAAAAAATGTGTGCAGCTGTCACGATCGTCGTGTAAAGAACTGGACCAAGGTGCAACACGGACTGAGTTCCACATCTTTTAATCACTGTATGGAACGTACAAAACAATAAACAACGACCTGACCGTAACAACGGTGTAGCACACACAGGTACTCCCACACAAACAATGACCCACACCGCAAGTGGGGAAAAGAACAAACATATATATGGTCCCCAATTAGAGGTAACGACACTCAGCTGCCTCTAATTGGGAACCATCAACAAACCAACCTAGAAAATAAAACATAGAACAAAAAACACCCCTGCTCACGTCCTGACCAAAACCACCATAGAGCAGCCAAAAGGGCTATCTATGGCCAGGACGTGACAGTACCCCCCCCCAAAGGTGCGGACTCCGACCGCGCCCAAAAGTCACTGGGAGGGGTCTCTCGGGTGGGTCCTCGGCTTTGGCGGCAGCTCCGGTGCGGGCCGTACCGGCCCGAGAAGATGCACTGGAGGCCCGGTACGTGGAGCAAGAACAGTACGTACCAGGCTAGGACGCCATCTTAGAGGCCTGGTGCGTGGAGCAGTGACCGGACGTGCTGGGCTCTGAAGGCGCACAGGGGACCTGATGCGTGGAGCGGGAACAGGCCGTGCCGGGCTCTGAAGGCGCACAGGGAGCCTGGTGCGTGGAGCAGGGACAAGCCTCGCCGGGCTCTGAAGGCGCACAGGGGACCTAGTGCGTGGAGCAGGGACAGGACGTGCCGGGCTCTCGATGCGCACAGGGGACCTGATGCGTGGAGCAGGGACAGGCCTCACCGGGCTCTGAAGGCGCACAGGGGACCTGGTGCGTGGAGCAGGGACAGGACATGCCGGGCTCTCGATGCGCACAGGGGACCTGATGCGTGGAGCAGGGACAGGCCTCGACAGGCCTCGCCGGGTGTGTCTGGTGCTGACTCACCTGAGGTGACCGAGCAGTGCTCTGCCTGCCCTCTCGATTCCCAGAGGAGCTCCTCCAGCACCGATCGGCAGTGTGTCCTCTCCGACCACAACTGGTGCAGGAGGAGCCTCCTCCTCCGGTTCCCCTCGATGCAGCCCCCCCTAACTCCATAGGGATTAGAGCGGAAGGGCCGGGAGGTGGAACGAACAGGGCCCTTTCTGACCGCCCGCGAGCCGCCAGCAGGTTGTCTAGTCGTATGGACATGTCAATTAGCTCGTCGAGAGAGAGGGTAGCGTCCCGACAAGCCAACTCCCTGCGGACGTCCTCCCGGAGACTACAACGATAGTGGTCGATCAGGGCCCTGTCGTTCCACCCCGCTCCAGCGGCCAAGGTCCGGAACTCCGGCGCGAAGTCCTGCGCACTCCTCATCTCCTGCCTCAGGTGAAATAGCCGTTCACCCGCCGCTCGGCCCTCTGGTGGGTGGTCGAACACGGCCCGGAACCGGCAGGCGAATTCTGGGTAGTCGTCCCTTGCAGAGTCTGGGCTATTCCACACAGCGTTGGCCCACTCCAGGGCTCGACCCGTCAGACAGGAGACAAGGGCGCTCACGCTCTCCTCCCCAGAGGGAGTCGGGCGAACGGTAGCCAGGTATAACTCCAACTGGAGCAAGAACCCCTTACATCCGAGCTGGATCCGGATGCCGCCGGAGGAGACTGTTGATGCGGAGAAGGATCTGGAGGCGAGGTAAGCAACCCACTCCTCTCCCAACGGTCCATTCTCTCCATCAGTTGGTCCATTGCAGACCCGATGCGGTGGAGGACGGTGGTGTGATGGAGGACACGCTCCTCCATAGATGGTAGAGGGGGGGAAGCGGCTCCTGCTGACTCCATATGAGGTGCGGGCTTCTGTTACGACAGCTAAGAGCGGTGGGTGTCAAGTCAGGCGCAGAGAGCCGAGTAACGGAACAACCGTCTTTAATGTGTGTACACAAAATAACAGTCCAACGCCAAAACACACAGGCGAAATAAGACGGTATACAAAACACATTTGGCAGCCCAAACATGGGACATGTACAATCGCTCTACCGGAACAGCAAACAAGCCCGCACAAAAGGAGGCGGGCTTAACCGGCTTAAATAGCCCTAATAACCAAAATTAACACAGGTGCAAACAATAAGAATAATGAACAGAAAGAAAATAGAGGATCGGTGGCAGCTAGTAGGCCGGTGACGACAACCGCCGAACGCCGCCCGAACCGGCAGAGGAGCCACCGTCGGTGGAATTCGTGACATAATGGAACCCTTCCACTTTACAATGGGAGTGCAACAATGGAGCATAGTGTTCTGTTTTCTCTTTTCCAAACTGGTTGAATGGCTATTTTTACCCAGCAGGCACCTGCAATTTACCACAGGTGAGATTAATTGCACATTAAACAGGAATCACTTGCCTCCAACCAAATTAATTTGAATTATGAATAATTCAGTCCAGTCATTTAATGTGAAAAATCTCAATTTGAGTTTAGATAATTTTTGGGGGTCCTGTGCAGTTGTTAATCAAACAAATACATGTGTGAACACCAAAAACATCAATTTCAACTTATTTAGAAAAAAATATGGAATCGTGCAAGGGTGCCAAAATTAAGGCCTGCAACTGTAATTGCACTGTTATTATGAGGAACTTAAGAATGACATATATTTTTTGTTGCATCATCATCATCATCATCATCATCATCACACTTTATTATATTTTTTACTGAAAGCCTGAAGCATCATGGTCCCAGATCTGTTTGTTCTCTTTCCAACTCTATTGATCACTATCAAGCCATGACAATGAGTGACAAGGAGATGGAATGATAGCACAAACAGACTGACACTCAGGGTATTAGTTGCCTAGGTCTTCTAATGCAATAGTTTTATTCATAAAAATCGGAACTAGTCACATTTTATTTGTCACATGCGGTGAATACAACAGGTGTAGACATTACCGTGCAATGCTTACGAGCCCTTCCTCAACGATGCAGTTTAAAAATAATAATACAAATAAAATAGTAACAAGAGGAATAAAATAAAATAGACAACAATGGAGCGAGTAGCAGTACCAGATCACTGTGATGCTATATACTGGGAGTACCAGTGCCAGATCAATGTGGAGCTATATACAGGGAGTACCAGTACCAGATCACTGTGAAGCTATATACAGGGAGTACCAGTACCAGATCAATGTGGAGCTATATACTGGGAGTACCAGTACCAGATCAATGTGGAGCTATATACAGGGAGTACCAGTACCAGATCACTGTGAAGCTATATACAGGGAGTACCAGTACCAGTACCAGATCAATGTGGAGCTATATACAGGGAGTACCAGTACCAGATCAATGTGGAGCTATTTTCAGGGAGTACCAGATCACTGTGCAGTTATATACAGGCCGTAACGGAACCAGATCAATGTGCATCTATATAGTGCCTTAGGAAAGTGTTCAGACCCCTTGACTTTCTCCACATTTTGTTAGGTTATAGCCTTATTCTAAAATTGATTAAATCGTTTTTTCCCTAATCAAAAACAGGTTTTTAGAAATGTTTGCTAACAGATATAATTTACGTAAGTATTCAGAACCTTTACTCAGTACTTTCTTGAAGCACCTTTGGCAGCGATTACAGCCTTGAGTCTTCTTGGATATGACGCTACCAGCTTGGCACACCTGTATTTGGGAGAGTTTCTCCCATTCTTCTCTGCAGATCCTCTCAAGCTCTGTCAGGTTGGATAAGGAGCGTTGCTGCACATCTATTGTCAGGTCTCTCCAGAGATGTTCGATCGGGTTCAAGTCCGTGCTCTGGCTGGGCCACTTAAGGACATTCAGTGACTTGTCCCGAAGCGACTCTTGCATTGTCTTGGCTGTGTGCGTATAGTCGTTGTCCTGTTAAAAGGTGAACCTTCGCCCCAGTCTGAAGTCCTGAGCTCTCTGGAGCAGGTTTTCATCAAGGATCTCTCTGTACTTTGCTCTGTTCTTTCCCTCGATCCTGCCTAGTCTCCCAGTCCCTGTTGTTGAAAAACACCCTCACATTCCCAGGCGGTCTCCCATCCTAACCAACATGTGTGTTCAGGGGGTGTGGCCACAAGTATATTTTTTGTTACCCCATTTTCTGCCTTGAATTAGGTCCCTTCACTCATCTCACCATCTTCTCAGGGTGTTCAGGAGAGGCAAAGGTCGAGTCATCCGTCCTCCGAAACATGACCTGGCCGCCTACTTCTGCTCACTTAACCTGGATGTCAGCCACACTAATATGTCGGAGGAAACAGTGTTCAACTGACAACCGGAGTCAGCTTGCAGGCACCTGGCCCTGTCACAAGGAGATGCTAGAGCATGATGATCATAGGAAAGCTCCAACGGCCAAACCCTCCCCTACCCCGGACAACGCCGCTGGGCCAATTGTGTGCCGTCCTTTGGGGATCCGGTGCAGTGCTTGGGGGATCCGGTGCGGTGCAGTGCTTTTGACCGGTGCACCACCCAGTATTAGACGTCTTTCCTGAGACGAGGTTGCTTGTTAGGTCATAACAACGAAGGATACTTATGGGGATAATTTACGGTGGTGGTTAGGATAACTAAGATAATCAATGGTTGGTTCAATATCCATAATAATCAACATCAGTTGTTATGTGAATTGGGAATTGTGTTTAGTTTTGGTTTTGGTGTAGGGTTTTTTATGTTCTAGGTGTTATATTTCTATGTTGGGGTAATGGTTCCCAATTAGAGGCAGCTGTGTGTCGTTGTCTCTAATTGGGAACCATATATATGTTTGGGGTTTTCATATAGGTTTTGTGGGTTATTGTTTGAGCATAGCTTCATTGTGTTACATGTTATGTTTCTACGTTACGATCTTCGTTTGTTTTGTTGTTTTGCCCAGTTACGTTATTCAATAAAGGATGTATACTGGATGCCTCGCTGCACCTTGGTCTGTCCCGCATGAAGATCGTGACAGAATAACCCACCACAAAAGGACCAAGCAGCGAGAGACCCGGGAGTTCTGGACTTGGGAGGAGATTTTGGATGGAAAGGGGTCCTGGTCATGGGATGAGATTTTGGCTGGAAAGGGACCTTGGGAGAAGACGGCGGAGCATCGTCACCCCAGGGAGAAAAAAGTAGCGGGGACTGAGCGGAGCAGGTGTGAGGAATATTACGGAGCATGGAGTCCAGAGAGAGAGAAGTTTGTTGGGACTCGCCTGGCTAGGAAGCCCGAAAGGCAGCCCCAAAAACTTTTTTTGGGGGGGCACACGAGGAGTTTGGCCGGTTCAGGATGGACTCCTGAGCCAACTCCTCGTGCTCTCTGGAGGGAGCGTCGGAGGGAGCGTCGCACTGGTAAGATGCCGTGCTATGCAGTTTTGTGCACGGTGTCTCCAGTGCGCGTGCACAGCCCGGTGCGAGAGATTCCAGCGCCACTCTTCAGTCAGGGGAGGGTGAGTGTGCAGCCTGGAAGAGTGGTGCCGGCTCAGCGCTCCTGGTCTCCGGTGCGCCTCCTTGAACCAGGATATCCTGCACCGGTTCTGCGTGCAGTCTCTCCGGTGCGTGTCCAGAGCCCGGTGCGTGAGATTCCAGCTCCACTCATCTGCCGGGGCAGGGTGAGTGTGCTACCTGGAAGAGTGGCACCTTCTGGGACCGAGATATCCTGCACCGCTTCTGCGTGTGGGGTCTCCGGTTCGCATCCACAGCCCAGTACGTCCTGTCCCTGCTCCACGCTCCAGGATCCCTGTGCCCGTCGTGGACCCAGCACGTCCTGTCCCTGTTCCACGGTCCAGGATTCCTGTGCCCGTCGTGGACCCAGTACGTCCTGTTCCTGCTCCATGCTCCAGGATCCCTGTGCCCGTCGTGGACCCAGCACGTCCTGTCCCTGCTCTCCGCACCAGAGTGCCAGTGCACATAATGAGCCCAGTACGGACGGTTCCTGCTCCCCGCACCAGAGTGCCAGTGCGCTTAGTGAGCCCAGTACGGCCGGTTCCTGCTCCCCGCACCAGAGTGCCAGTGCGCGTAATGAGCCCAGTACGGCCGGTTCCTGCTCCCGCACCAGAGTGCCAGTGCGCTTAGTGAGCCCAGTACGGCCGGTTCCTGCTCCCCGCACCAGAGTGCCAGTGCGCGTAATGAGCCCAGTACGGACGGTTCCTGCTCCTTGTGTTCAGCGTCACAATCTTCGTTTATATTTTGTTATTTTTCCCAGTTACGTTCGTTGTGAATAAAATGTATACTGGAAGCATCGCTGCGTCTTGGTCTGTCCCGCATGAAGATCGTGACAGAATTGGGTTAAGGTTAGAATAAGGGTTAAGGGAAGGGTTAGCTAAAGTGTTACAATTGTTCCCGATGCTTCTCGATCACGCAACCATTGCATTGCTAGATGGTTGTGATATACTCCCACCCATAATCCCCAACCTCCCTCCTATTGTTTCTGTCTTAGCTAACCTACTGTCTTCAGTAACCATTCCAAACATAACATATCATATTTATTGGAGGTGCAAAGATTTACGTAAAAAAGGGATTCCAGTGATTGAGTTCAAACTATAATAAAAATGTATAAATCGTCCCAATCCCGATTTATTAATCTATGCCTTTCCTACACATGCACTTCTCTGTATTTGGTACTCAGACTTAGCTAATTCAGTCGTGTAACACTCTCTGCAGGTGTGGCTACCTTGCTCACTCTGAATAAATTTAATTCAACACTCCCACTTGCTTGTACATTTATCTTAAGCCATCCCTTTAAATATGGTGCACCTTTAATTTAAACATTTTTTAAAAGACTCAATAGAAAACATAGAGAACAGGTTCAGAATATAGGGATCAATGAAAGAAAGCCATCTATGCATATTCATCTCCTTTTCACTACCAACTGGTACTGTAGATTTTAAAATACTACTATTTAGGCACATTTTAGGGTGAGGAAAGTATCTTAAAAAAAAGCAGACGTGACAGAAAGAGTATATGGATGTATAGTGTATACACTACCTGTCAAAAGTTTTAGAACACTTACTCATTCAAGGGTTTTTCTCTATTTTTACTATTTTCTACATAGTAGAATAATAGTGAAGACATCAAAACTTTTAAATAACACATATGGAATCATGTAGTAAGCAAAAAAGTGTTAAACAAATCAAAATATATTTGAGATTTTTCAAATAGCCACCCTTTGACTTGATGACAGCTTGGCATTCTCTCAACCAGCTCCACCTGGAATGCTTTTCCAACAGTCATGAAGGAGTTCCCACATATGCTGAGCACTTGTTGGCTGCTTTTCCTTCACTCTGACTCATCCCTTAACCATCTCAATTTGGTTGAGGTTGGGTGATTGTGCAGGCCAGGTCATCTGATGCAGCACTCCATCACTCTCCTTCTTGGTAAAATAGCCCTTACACAGCCTGGAGGTGTGTTGGGTCATTGTCCTGTTGAAAAACAAATGATAGTCCCACTAAACCAAAACCAGATGGGATGGCGGATCATTGCAGAATGCTGTGGTAGCCATGCTGGTTAAGTGTGCATTGAATTCTAAATAAATCACAGACAGTGTCACCAGCTAAGCATCCCCACACCATAACACCTCCTCCTCCATGCTTTACGGTGGGAAATACACATGCAGAGACAATCCGTTCACCCACACCACATCTCACAAAGACACGGCGGTTGGAACCACAAATCTCCAATATGGACTCGACCAAAGAAAACATTTCCACCGGTCTAATGTCCATTGCTGGTGTTTCTTGGCCCAAGCAGGTCTCTTCTTATTATTGGAGCAATTCAACCATGAAGGCCTGATTAAAACAGTCACCTCTGAACAGCTGATGTGTCACGTCCTGGCCATAGATAGCCCTTTTGGCTGCTCTATGGTGGTTTTGGTCAGGACGTGAGCAGGGGTGTGTGTTTGTTCTATGTTATATTTTCTATGTTGGTTTTCTATGTTGGTTTGGTTTGGGTTCCCAATTAGAGGCAGCTGTTAGTCGTTGTCTCTAATTGGGAATCCTATTTAAGTTGATTCCCTGCCACACTTACCTTGTGGGTTATTGTTTGTTTTGTGTATGTGCTAAACCATGGCCAATGCTTGATAGTTGTTTGATATGTTTCACAAGAATTAAGAGATGTGGACTGAAACCCGAGCTGCATTTTGGTCCGTTCAATCCGAGGATCGTGACATGATGTTGAGAGAAGGAGCTGCATTTTCTGAGGCTGGTAACTCAAAAGAACTTATCCTCTGCAGCAGAGGTAACTCTGTGTCTTCCATTCCTGTGGCGGTCCTCATGAGAGCCAGTTTCATCATAGTGCTTGATGGTTTTTGCGACTGCACTTGAAGAAACGTTCAAAGTGCTTGACATTTTCCGTATTGACTGACCTTCATGTCTTAAAGTGATGGACTGTTGTTTCTCTTTGCTTATTTGAGCTCTTCTTGCCATAATATTGACTTGGTCTTTTACCAACTAGGGCTACCTTCTGTTTACCCCCTCTACCTTGTCACAACACAACTGATTGGCACAAACGTATTAAGGCTTTTAACAAGGCACAGCTGTTAATTGTAATGCATTCCAGGTGTCTACCTCATGAAGCTGGTTGAGAGAATGCCAAGACTGTGCAAAGCTGTCATCAAGGCAAAGGGTGGCTATATGAAGACTCTCAAAGCTCAAATATATTCTGGTTTGTTTAACACTTTTTTGGTTACTACATGATTCCATATGTGTTATTTCATAGTTTTGATGTCTTCACTATTATTCTACAATGTAGAAAATAGTGAACAATAAAGAAAAAGCCTTGAATGAGTAGGTGTTCTAAAACATTTGACCGGTAGTGTATATTGAAAGAAAATATTACTGATAACAATGATATACAACAGCAAGATACTTGGCATTGATCTACCTTGACTGCTAATCCTCAACTGGCTCTGATTTTGACCTCTTTACCCCTTGACCATTTCATGAACCCTGACCCCTCATCATGACCTTTTTAATGATACCAAGCAACAAGAATGTAGGCAAACAGGAAAAATCGTCTTTATATTTCTGGTGACTCACACATCTCAAGTCAACATTAGGTGTGTGTCCTGAATTCCCTACTTGTCATTATCCGCTGCAATTTTCTCAACTATCACTGTACCTGATATAGCAAGTCCAAATGTTATTAAAGGTGGAAATCCCAAAATAACTCCCAGACCTGCAACAGCTGCACCACCTATTTGTAATAGAGAACTTCGGAAATCTTGGTTTTCTTCTCTCTTCTCCTTCTCCTTAAACTGTGCTACGATCCTTTCCTGCCCCTCCTGTCTCTTCCTCTCCTCCTCTTTTATCTCATTCTGAGTCTCTTCATATATCTCACTGGTGTAGTGACGTCCTCCATTCTTCTCCACTATCTTCCCTATCTTCTCCAGCAGCTCTGTGACCTGAGTGTGGTCCTCACTCTCTCTATTGTTAAAGACATGAAACCTGTTCTGACAGACATTGATGACTTTCTGAAGCTCATCACTCTCTGTCAGGAATGTCATCACTGGTTTGCCATCCAGCTGATCGGGCCGAGTGAACAGTAAGATTGTGAAGGGTGAAGCGTCTGCTCCAAAGTTCTCCTGGATCTACTTACACAGAGGAGGAGAGGAACACTGTGATCTATCCAGCCTGATCACCAGCAGGATCACATGGGGTCCTGGGACTGACATCTCAATGCACTCATCTATTTTCCTCTTTATCGCCTGTTCAGACAGTGTTGTATCAAAGAGGCCTGGGGTGTCAATTACTGTTATTTTTGTTCCTGGAACATACCTTTCACCTTTTGTACAGTGTTTGGTCACAGACTTTGGGGAGGCCTCTGCTTTAAACACATTTCCCCCCAGGATGGTGTTTCCTGTTGCACTCTTCCCTGCTCCAGTCTTCCCCAGTAGAACTGGGGGCAGTGACACTATATGAAGTATAAAGAATAACAATGGAGAATAATTCAACAGAGTTGAGGTCAATTCCATTTCGATTTAGTCAATTCAGGGGTTGAAATGTCCCAATGAGAAAATGGTTTTCCTTGAAAAGGATTTTGCCAGTTTTGATAAACAACAATAAACAGACATTTAATTATCTCGTGAAAAACTAAAGACATCTGATCGTGGTCAAAATATTGTTTTAGAATGCACATGATTTCATGATTTCTATTGCCTGCTGAGATCTTTACTCTTATACAAGTTGTTATTTGTAACACTCCTTTGAATGAAAGAAGAAGATGAAATGGCGATTTGCAAGGAAACCTAATGCATTGTCTCTCCATGCTAGTGACTTCATCTATTCAATATTATGACTGCATGGAAATGAACCAAGGCTCTGTCAGCATCAACAGCAAAGCACTGAGATGTGCAGCAGTGGGTTCATGGGTTAATCCTTTACACACTACAAGAGTACAAGACCAATCATGTTTTTCCTGTTTATAGAGAAATAAATAACCTCATCATAGTTGTGTCTGAGGAGTCCAGATCATACCTTTCAGCTTGTCCTCATGTTTACATTCAGCAGCGAACACCACAGAACCTGGGGATTTCAAGAAAGGATTTGATCAGAAACAGAATCACCTTTATTACTCAAGTCCAGTGCCTAAAGACAGTCAACACCGCCTTCAACTTTTTTCACATTTTGCTGCCTTAAATTTTTTTTTTTTTAAGGATTCAATTCAAATTGTTTTCCTATGCAAAATATGTTGATTTGAAAGCTGATTGCCAACAAAAACGTTATTAATAATCAATGTGAATCAATATAAGCAACATAATAAAAAAATCTGTTTAAATGAGAAATTAGTTTGTTTTGGTTAGGCGGGTGGGAAGCATGGTTTCCGGGTGAGAAAGGAGGATTCGGGTGGGGGGAATGGGTTGGGGTCTTTATATGCATTCATATATTTTTTTGTACCTGTAACCCCCATCTGTAAAAAATAAAATGACAAAAATAAATACCATTTTGGTATAAAAAAAATGAAACACTGTATATGCCTAACAATTGAACAGAGCAGTAGCTGAGTTTATCCGTCTGGGTCAAGTTCCATTCTGGGACTTTGCTTACTACACCTTCTTCTTTTAGTACGTGCAGATAAATGAAAGTCAGTTAAATAAAGAGCTTATTTCTGCTGGGGTTTTATCGACAAATAATTTACACCTAATCTATATAGAGTATGTACATTAAGAACAGAGCAATTACACATAAAAAAGAATGATGTGTTAAATCATGATGTGCAGCTATGTGACTACATTAGAATAACAATACTGCTATCAGACGTAGCGTTGTTACGAAGCCAAATTAGTCAACTAGAAAAAAAATATTTTACTTTATAGCTGGAATCCGTAATGCTAATACTGCCACATCCGTTTGCGCTATTACAAAAACAAAGAAGTTACTTCAAACAACGGACCCCAAAAACTCCCCATTATAGAACAGCAGAGTGTGTCCCGCAATGTTCTTTTAACACGATGCTAGATGCTCCTTTATTAGGTTTGCTGTGGGTGAAATTACAAGAGTATGTTCTGTACAGTTATTGCATCAAATGGTTGTTTTATGGAGTACAATAGGGTTCTTAGAACTCTCTGATCTGTGCGTGGTCTTCGGAGTTGGGCCTCTGGGGCTTAATGCTGACAGTGGATTTACCATGCCTTTGGTGATAAAACATAAAGACCGCATTCCATAGCATGAGTTGGTGTTTGTTTGCCGGGAGGTACCAGGGTGGAGATGGCTCCAGTATGGATAATGATGAGGAGAAGCTTGTTTTTGGGGGCCAGACCCTGGTTTATACACAATGAGAACAGTCTTTACAGCAGATACTGTCTGCTGTGAATTATTAGTATCTTTCATACAAATCCTAACCTTGTGACACATTACATACATCTGTTGTTTGTCATGAACATTCAGGAGGATGTACTTCGCTATAAAATCCTGTGGCTCAAATCCGCTCGTTGGGCTCTCATCGAATCATCTACGGGTGGTTCATCGACCAGCTTCATTATTGCAATAATTAATCGATGTAATTAATAAGTTTTGAATAAAGTAATATCCTGATTGGTGATTGACCTTGTCTCCTCATTATTGATTAGTATTTCCACGACACGTTACATCAACAACAACAACAACAACAACAATACCAAATGTCCTGGGTCGAACAGTGGCGCTGTTTTCCCTTATGCAGATTAGAGCTGACACACTGATGGGACAATAGTCAACAACAGTGTAAATGTCTGTGATCTATGTTAACTGGTAACGCTCCAGAGCCTTATGACTGTGGTTATGTCTGCACAAACCAGATATACAGTGGGGGAAAAAAGTATTTAGTCAGCCACCAATTGTGCAAGTTCTCTCACTTAAAAAGATGAGAGAGGCCTGTAATTTTCATCATAGGTACACTTCAACTATGACAGACAAAATGAGGGAAAAAAATCCAAAAAATCACATTGTAGGATTTTTAATGAATTTATTTGCAAATTATGGTGGAAAATAAGTATTTGGTCACATACAAACAAGCAAGATTTCTGGCTCTCACAGACCTGTAACTTCTTCTTTAAGAGGCTCCTCTGTCCTCCACTCGTTACCTGTATTAATGGCACCTGTTTGAACTTGTTATCAGTATAAAAGACACCTGTCCACAACCTCAAACAGTCACACTCCAAACTCCACTATGGCCAAGACCAAAGAGCTGTCAAAGGACACCAGAAACAAAATTGTAGACCTGCACCAGGTTGGGAAGACTGAATCTGCAATAGGTAAGCAGCTTGGTTTGAAGAAATCAACTGTGGGAGCAATTATTAGGAAATGGAAGACATACAAGACCACTGATAATCTTCCTCGATCTGGGGCTCCACGCAAGATCTCACCCCGTGGGGTCAAAATGATCACAAGAACGGTGAGCAAAAATCCCAGAACCACACGGGGGGACCTAGTGAATGACCTGCAGAGAGCTGGGACCAAAGTAACAAAGCCTACCATCAGTAACACACTACGCCGCCAGGGACTCAAATCCTGCAGTGCCAGACGTGTCCCCCTGCTTAAGCCAGTACATGTTCAGGCCCGTCTGAAGTTTGCTAGAGAGCATTTGGATGATCCAGATGAGGATTGGGAGAATGTCATATGGTCAGATGAAACCAAAATAGAACTTTTTGGTAAAAACTCAACTCGTCGTGTTTGGAGGACAAAGAATGCTGAGTTGCATCCAAAGAACACCATACCTACTGTGAAGCATGGGGGTGGAAACATCATGCTTTGGGGCTGTTTTTCTGCAAAGGGACCAGGACGACTGATCCGTGTAAAGGAAAGAATGAATGGGGCCATGTATCGTGAGATTTTGAGTGAAAACCTCCTTCCATCAGCAAGGGCATTGAAGATGAAACGTGGCTGGGTCTTTCAGCATGACAATGATCCCAAACACACCGCCCGGGCAACGAAGGAGTGGCTTCGTAAGAAGCATTTCAAGGTCCTGGAGTGGCCTAGCCAGTCTCCAGATCTCAACCCCATAGAAAATCTTTGGAGGGAGTTGAAAGTCCGTGTTGCCCAGCGACAGCCCCAAAACATCACTGCTCTAGAGGAGATCTGCATGGAGGAATGGGCCAAAATACCAGCAACAGTGTGTGAAAACCTTGTGAAGACTTACAGAAAACGTTTGACCTCTGTCATTGCCAACAAAGGGTATATAACAAAGTATTGAGATAAACTTTTGTTATTGACCAAATACTTATTTTCCACCATAATTTGCAAATAAATAAATTAAAAATCCTACAATGTGATTTTCTGGATTTCTTTTTCTCATTTCGTCTGTCATAGTTGAAGTGTACCTATGATGAAAATTACAGGCCTCTCTCATCTTTTTAAGTTGGAGAACTTGCACAATTGGTGGCTGACTAAATACTTTTTTGCCCCACTGTAT